>JAODAL010017959.1:0-76125 GCA_025379985.1 Phyllomedusa bahiana | reverse complement strand
AATGAAGTTTGAGGTTCAAAAAATTTTTACAAATAATTAGCTGAACGCAGAGATACTCCAAGATGGCGCCCGTTTCCTGGACCACTCCCCACTATGTGGCAGCATGGACCTGGGTAGAAACCATGATCATATCTGGAGAACCAATCAACTAGTGGCACATTCCTGATGAATGCAAGAAACAAAAGAACTTAGCCACGCCCTGAAGCCAGTTTGTAAAAATCCATTGTATTGTAATAAAGTCATTCATTCTTGGCATGCTTCACACGGAGGAGTAGAGTTCATACCAGCTCTGTGATTTGGTGTCATTTCTTCATGCCGGCACTCAATGTTCAATTTGGACAGAAGTAGTCACGCGGTGTAACCCTGAACCCCAATACTCACAAAATCACTTGTGGCCTGCAGAGAAAAAATTTGTAGTCTATGGGTAGCCTGGTAGCAGGTAAATGAATTATCCAAATTGGACATCCAGTTATGGAACACACACTCCTTGTGCCAAAATATTTATGCTAATTTTCTAATAAGCTCCCCTCCTGGGAAATTAACCATGCTAAAAATGTATTCTTGTTTAGTGGGTAAGATAGCAGTACATGAATGAATGCAGAGCTAGGTAGTGTGTTTGGGGCATGTTGGGGAAACTTATTAATGGTTTCATGCCAGTTTTCTCATTTTAGCACAAGCCATACTTGACTTTTTGCCATGTTTTGCTTCCTTTCTCACTTTGGTGAAAAAAGTGGATGAATATTACGTGTGGGGGAGTGGTTTTCTTTGACTGACAGATTTTGCAGCAAGTCTATGCTTACTGATAACTGCCATAGACTTGTTTTTGGAGTCCTTCAAACTTCTCAAAAAGTGTGCACTTCTTAACAAATTTGGCACTTTTACATCAGTGCAGTTTGGAGAAAGACTACCATACGAGACTTCAGTGTTAATAAAACCCCATAAGGAACCACATTTATCAAAGCACCGTAACTATAGCCAATGTCTAAATTCAAGTTAGTTCAACATATTGCTGGATGTTGCAGCACATCTTGGACATCATGTGCCTTCTTGGATACACTTGTCACAACAAACATCGTCAATATTGACCTTCACTAGTAGTGCATTTTTTTCTCATTATTTCCTCACAGTAAATATGACTCTATTTTGTTGTAAAATGCATCAAAGAATTCACAAATATAATGATAAATGTGACCATAGTCGGTGGAACACATTTAATGATCTGTCACTATTATACACTCATTATTACAATTCTTTACTTTATGAGAGTAATAATAACTTTTCCAGGAAATCCAAAGATAAATTCAGGACAACCGGATGGAAATTGAATACTCTACATTCCCACATATAGTTAAGAATCAACTATCCCTAGGGCCCTATTGCAAGAATTACAATGGAGTTTTGTGCCATCATCAGGAGTGAGTTCAGGAAATGGAACATTTATTATTATTATGACCATTATTCTCTCGCTTGTGCTCTTTTGATTTGGCTCCTGCTTTTGGTTATCCACCGTCCAGAGACGTTGCTATATGGGGTGTACAGGTAGCAGTTGCTATCGGGCCCTGCAGGCTAAGGGTGCCTATAAGCCCTCCTGCCACATATGAAGACACCAGTATTATAAATAACACATGGTAGCTGGAGGGCCCAATTTCACTTTTTGTAATGGGACCCAGGAGCTTCACGTTAACGCCTCTTCCACCGTTCACTAAATTCTGCTCACCTCTGCGGCATCCTTTACAGTAGAGGGCCAGCTCAGTTTCTGGACTCAAAGCAGCTGTTATGCCTGCTTCCCTGGTATTTGGGGCCATGCATACAAGCCTGTCATTGAAATGAAACTGCCTTTATTCACTTTTCTAATATTAAGAGATCTAAATACCTGTTCATGCTGTCAGTTTTACACATTGAAGCCGTGGGAAAGCGTTATCAATGCAGTTGTATTTATACAGGTTCACAAGTTGGAAAATCTTTTGCCAAATGTATTAGAATACTGACATATTTCTCTTCCTTACATTGCTTCATGGAAAAAATTGCACACGTGTCTTTATACTTGCCAACTTATGTAAATTGGTTTTAGGGAAACTTATGCACCAAATTATCTATTAATGTACAAGTTGTGCCCCGTTAACCAATCACACCCCTTTCTTAGCTCACATCTGTTTCTACAGGCCCCTTCTCACATCCATAAATCATATTTGCTACTTAAGCGTTTAAAAAAAACACTTTTTTATGTCACAACAGCCATAACTTTTTATTTTTCTGTTTTGCTGTGTAAAAGCTTTTTACTTGCAGGATAGGTCAAAAGTTTCATTACTACCCTTTTTGGCTTCATATGGCATTTTAATCACTTAATTGCAATTCTAGCCTGTTCTTTCATTTTTATTTGTTTGCGACATTTAACATTTGGTGTAAATAATGACAACTTTATTGGTTGGATTGTTATGAACAAATTGATACCAATTATATAATCCTTTTATTTATTTATTTATTTTTACAACAAAATGTTTTTTTTTGGGGGGATACAAATATTGTATGTTTCTTTCAATATATTAAAACATTTTTATTTAATCTGAAAATGCATTTTTAGGCTATGTTCACACGGCATAATTGCGGGACTTATTTCGCCCGCAATTACGGCGTGTGCTCGTGAGCGGGGCAAGGGGGCCGGCAGCGCGTATACGCTGTGAATAACTGACATGTCACTTATCTCCCCGCGCGGCATATTGTGCGAGAGGAGACGTAATCCATATTTCTCTATGAGAACTGTGGATTACCGTAGTGACTGGGACGTATCTCGCCCCGTATTTAGCGCAGTACGGCGCGAAATAAGGAGCGAGATACATCCCATTTTAAGCCATGTGAACATAGCCTAACAGTAAGATACATAGTAATACATTACTTTTAAAATACATAACACTCTACATTACTGTATTGCTATGTGCAATGCCTGTAACATGCAGCTTATTACACTTTGTCTCCAGGTAGGGCCTAATAGGGTTCTGTACATGGCAGACACAGAGGTTTTTATTTGGTCTCCAGCTGCCATGATAACCATCTGCACAGTGCAGTTGTGTTGCGGAGGAGTGGGGGGAGGAGGGGGGGGGTTACCGATGGTTGACAGAAACCCCCCACCCACCCACCCTCCACACACTGTCAACTGCCTAAATGCAGTGGCCACTATTGACCATGGAGTTAGCTCGGATCCTGACCATTGTATGGGAAGAGCTGTGTCATAGTCAGACTCACCGGAGACAGGAGTTGGATCCCCTTGGACACCGTCAAGAGTTGACATAACATACAACAGGGAGCAGAGGCTAAGGAGACCCTGGTTTTCACCATTTAGACTTGGCTCCGGGGAACTCCCAGGTTGCTACCTCTGATGCAGGTCCTCGAGGTGACAGCCGATGTGCATAGTAGTGTGGTACCAGAGGATGAGACATAGGCGTAGTTAGGAGACAGGTAAATCTTCAGGGCATGCAGCATTTTAACGATGTCGGGTACAGGCATGAGGCCAAGGCAGATGACAGGCAAACAGACCGGTCAGAAACAAAGCAAGGATTCAGCAACAGAAAGGCAATGGAACAAACGCTCAGGAAAACAGTTAACGAGGATAACGGACACTAACAGCTTGGCAGAGGAGTACAGGGAAGGTGCTCTGAAAAAGGCAAGGACCATAGGTAGTGGGCCGTGGTCATGACTGGGTGGCGTGAGCTGGTCCTTTAAATCAAGAAAAGACAGCACGTGCACCCCCTAGTGGATGGCCGCAGACAGAAGTCATACGACTAGGAGATTGGGCAGCACGCTGACAGGACGCAAAGGATAGTTGAGTATAGTGTTAAGGAACTGAAGAAGAGTGCTGGACGCGACCTCAGACCAGCACACGGACTGCAGCGTGTCCCAGCACCCGAGAATACCGGGAAGAGAAACGGGCGTGACTGTGGATTAGGAGCATGGACTGTGGCACATCCCATTACAGCCTGGCTGTGCATTACAGCAGGCTCCAGCTGCCCAGGAGATTTGCTTATTCTTCCGGAGTCTGTGAGATTTCCCCTTTTCCCAGGAGTCTCCTGGACATTACGGGAGTGTTGGCAGGTTTAACTACCTGTGGACTGCCAAACAATTTTATGCCTCGTATGGTGAACATTTCTAAATGTCCCTGCAAAGCATACAGTGTCTGAAAACCATGCAGCTACAGGAGATGAAAAAGAAAGCACCATCTAAAACAGTTTCTGCTTCCTAATTGCTGTATACATGCAGCTTAAAAATGCTGTGCATATAGTCCAGAAAACAGTCATGACACTTTCTGCTTCCATTCCAGCGATCATGTGATCACTCAGTATCTGAAGATCAGCTCTACAGTGCAGTCAAGAGTCTGAATTTCCTCTACCATGAGTTACATGGAAAGTCAGGAATAAGACAACTGTAATGGCCATTTACATCATATTTCTGCCATATGTACCTGTATCCATCAGGTTATTTTGAAAAAGGGATCCTAATGTATACGCTGGTGGGGCTACAAGGAGTATAAAGTAAATGTAGTCTGTTTTGCATGTTGGCATATGCTTTATTTGCCAGACACAAAAATGTGGTCTACTCCTATATAAAAGTGCAAGCATAATCCAAAAAAGTATATCTCGGGTACCTTTTTCAATATATTTCAATGAATGTCTTTAACTTATGGAAAAATCATAATTTGAATAGGGCATGACAGGACACACAATTTGTAAAATACAATAAAAAAGACAAAAAAAAATAAAAAATTGCTCAAACAACACCTTTTATCCCCACCCCAATAAACCCCAACAGCATAACCCTTTTACAAAACATTACTGCAATTGAAAGTGGACCGAAAATAATTGATTATTTTACTGTCACTGTGTGCTTTAAAAAAAAATCTTTGAAAATATGAACAATACTTCTTCTTTAGGTTACAAACTAATAAAAAATACTAATTCATTAAGTAAAACATTATGTATCAGAAAAAAAATTCTTCAGATCTCTGAATAACAGAACAAGTAGAAACTTTATAGAAAAAATTACCAAAAACTTAGGGCGACATGTATGAAGATCGGCGTGTCGGAGCGCCCGTTTTCACGGGAATTTTAGTGAAAGCTGCGCCTAATTTATGTCGGAGCCCGAAGTGCGCTCATACATGCGGTGTAAAGTTCTCTGCGCCTCGCCAGTGTGTGAGGCGCAGTGCGGGACTTAGGCGCAGAAGGACTGCGCCTAACATGTATTACGATTCGAGACAGGATGGAAAACAGCAAAAAATCATTAAACATATTAGTGAATAGCAAAAAGAGTTGTCTTTCAAATGAATGAATGAATAAAGGGAAAAATCAAAGCTGTCTAAAAATGATTAAATGTATTGAAAAAGTGGATAATTAAAAATTAAAGGAAAAATATATAATATCGCAAAAGAAATACATCTCAGCTCTCAGCTCCGTGAGACATGGAGTATGATTCAAAAAATCGTTTTCATTAAGTGTAAAACATTCTCTGTAAAAGAGCTAAAACCTTCTAAAAACAAACGTAAATAAAATCACAAACAACGCGTTTGTCGCCGTCACCGGCGTAACATCAGGAATTGGGATATTGAAAATTGCCGGGAAAGACAGTAATTCAAATTCTGTAAGCGCTTCTCATTGGTCGGCAGAAACCAACCAATCAGAATAGGAACCATTATAACCTATGGGACGAACCTCTCTTCCCCCCAACCAATCACAGTACTAGAATATTTCCCATAGACAGTAATAACTTTTAGGGCGCCCTCTATCGCGCCCTTCTTGCTCCACTCAAAATAGACACACTACATATGATTGGTGGATTCATATCTGCCGCCTGGTCTCAACCAATCAGTTCATCCATATCCCTTCTATGAGAAATTATTATACATATACTTTACATTGCCCCGATCTCTACATAGACTACAGTGGGACAAAGTAGCTCGCACTCTGATTGGCCAGGATAGCCAAGCCCCCGCTAGCTCAACCAATCAGCTCTTTTCTTCATTTTTTACTGTATTTTGAACTGTTCCGCCTTTTCATTTGATTTGTCAATACTTCTCCATTGGTTATAAGGGGTCCCTGTCGCTCCTATTCTGATTGGTTGGTTTCTGCCGACCAATGAGAAGCGCTTACAGAATTTGAATTACTGTCTTTCCCGGCAATTTGCAATATCCCAATTCCTGATGTTGCGCCGGTGACGGCGACAAACGCGTGGTTATTGATATGAGTGATGTCTGTTTATAGAAGGTTTCAGCTCTTTTACAGAGAATGTTTTACACTTAATAAAAACGATTTATTACTAATACTCCATGCCTCACGGAGCTGAGATTTCATTGCCCCCATCTCTCCATAGACTACAATGGGACAAAGTAGCTCGTACTCTGATTGGCCGGTAAAGCCAAGCCCCCACTAGCTCAACCAATCAGCTCTTTTCTGCATTTTTTACTGTATTTTGAACTGTCCCGCTTTTTCATTTGATTGGTCAATATTACTCCATAGGTTATAATGTGTCACTGTCGCTCCTATTCTGATTGGCTGGTTTATGCCGACCAATGAGAAGAGCTTACAGAATTTGAATTACTGTATTTCCCGGCAATTTGCAATATCCCAATTCCTGATGTTGCTCCGGTCATGGCGACAAACGGGTTGTTAGTGATTTAATTGATGTATGTTTTTAGATGGTTTGAGCTCTTTTTCAGATAATGTTTTACACCTAATAAAAACGATTTTTTGATTCATACTCCATGTCTCACGGAGTTGAGAGCTGAGATGTATTTCTTTTGCGATCTTATATATTTTTTCCTTTAATTTTAAATGATCCACTTTTTCAATACATTTAATCGTTTTTAGACAACTTTGATACCTATCTTTATTAATGACATAATTTTATAGACAACTCATTTTTATTATTGTACTGTTGTAACAGTCGACCTAGAGCACATTTTGCCCCATTCCATTACGTTCTAGCTTCACTTCGCCTCCTCCGGCTCAGGTAGACCACATTCAACGAGGTTTGCCTGTCGGAGCTGGAATGCGCCTCACTTTGCCGACCCGCATTCATACATGCATCGGAGTATTTGAATGTGGTGCGTTCCGCCCCAGAATGCCCCCCCCCCCCCTGCACGCCCCTTCATGTTAGGCGCATCCGAAAGTGGCGAAGGTTGCGCCTAACAGCGCATCTCTGCATCCGACAGTGGATTCGGACCGGTGAGGCGCAGGTTACGCCAGAAATCGGGCGCAACTCCTGATCATACATGTCGCCCTTAGTGAGACCTGGGCCACTCTGAAACTTAGTGAGACCTGTATGAAAACAGGTGCTTCAAAGTGAATTATTGCATCTCTTTTTCAGTGTATAATGCACCTGAATGTATGAAAGTGTTTTTTTGTGCAAAATAAAATAAATGGAGTCTAAAGTTAATGGTGCTTCGCTTTTGTGTTTTCCGCATTATGGAACTTAGCCGCATTAGTAATCTGCCAAATTTGTATAAAGGCTATAGACAGGCTGTAAAGAAAAGTCATTAGAATAGCATGTCAGTAAATAGAAACTATGGTACTGATCTTGGTGGACAACAGGTCCCAGCAAGACCTGTGCTGTGCTGGCTCTTGCTGTATGTAGAATATAGGGTGAGAGCAACAAAAATACATTTCAAATTTAATGTAGTAACAATTAAACATTTAAAAATCTGAACAACATCATCAGTGGGTTATTTAATGTAAAACTAGTTTTAGATTCTATTTAATTGTCAATGCATTTTATAGGAGATATTTTTATATTTTTGGGATATTATATATTTTTATATTCATTTTATATGATAACATTTTTTATTACATTTAGATAATTTAATTTTATATATTTTGATAATTATCATAAATTACTTTTTATTATTGTACTGGTGTTAGTTGAGAAATAATGGACATTTTTTGCCCTAATAGCAAATCTAGCTCCACTTCGACTTCTCAGGCTCAGGCAGACCACATTAAAATAGGTCTGCCTGTTCGAGCAGTAATGTGCCCAGTTTTGCTGACCCAAATGTTAGGCGCATTAAAAAGTGTTGAGTCTTGTGAACAATGGGCGACATGTATGAATGGGGCTGCACCAGTTTTCTGGTGTATTTTGAGCCAAAAAGAATGTATGAACAGGTGCACTCCAAATTTTGGTGCGATAAGTTCCTTTGTAATGCATCAAAGACACTTTTTAGTGCGCCAAAGATTTGGGGCGCTCTGGGAGCGTGTCTTACCATATTCATAGAAGAAGACACATTTATGATTCTTTGGTACCAAATCTAGATGCAGAACAATTAGAACAGCCAGAGCAAGTTAAAGGTGGTGCCTGAGTTGTCGTATTGGCACTAGACTGCACCTGTATGTATGACCTGCAGAAGAACAAGTTCATACATTCTGGCGCAGTCTATACTACCTTAAAGTGATTTAGAACCTGCCGGTCAGCTCCTGGATTTATACATGTCGCCCAATGTGTCTAACACATTCATTTGGCGCATTATACATTGCAGCCTGCTTACTTTTGGCACATTTTACACCAGAAAAAGGGTGAAAAAACCGTTTCATACATGTCTCCCTTAGTGTATTTCAGGGCTCTTCTTAGCAGTGCCTCCTTTAAAAACTGTCAAGGAAGGTGTTAAAATGCATAATGCATTTCTGAATAGGATGCAGATTTCAAGCCCCATTTTTCTGTACCATATTACTAAGTACTTGTATTGCTATTTTGTCTTCTTGTGACACAACATGCATAACTCAAAAAGTATGCACAATCCTAAAGTTGGTTATTTGTTCAGTTTCTTACTCAGGACTGAAGCTGGTTTCACTGTATAATATTACGGTAGCAGTAAGTGATAAACTTCCATTCGGAACGTCATCCCTTACTACTGCATACACTATAGAAGAATCGGGCGCCAACCTGCTGTTTGGTGCATATGTGCGCTAGTCAAGGGGCTGTCACTGCTATAGTGCAGCTGCCCGCAGCCTTCCTCGAATGCAGCGTCACACTATGCAGAATACTGTAACAGCACAGCATTCGGGGAGGGAGGTGGATGGCTACACTATAGCAAAAATGTATAAAACCAACAACAAACACAAACCTTTTGAAAGGATATGCCTTCAACTCGTGATAGATGCAGGTCCTATCTCTGAGATTTGCATCTATCTCCGGAACGGTACCCAAATCAGAGAGAAAATTTCACTTGCTCCCTACCGCTCAGCTGTACCCAGAACTCCCACAGAAAACAATGGAGAGTACTGCACCAGTATAACTGGCTCACTGTCCTGAACATACTTTCAGGGGCCCATTCCCAAGATAGATAGGGGACCCCGAGGTGGAAACCACGCCTATCACACCAGTGTCGGACTGGGGTGCCTAGATTGGAGTTGACTGTAGGGGCCCACCAGTTGATTTTTTTTTTGGGCCCACCGGTGGAGTTTATTCTACGGGCCCACCCTACAGCTACTGTAAATGAAAGTACATGCCTCCTATACTCTGCCTCTTGCTTTTTGCATATCTTTTTCTGCTTTTACCTCTTCTGAGAATGTATATGCAGATATAAAACAACTTCAGGTCTGCTATGCACAGGGGCCCACCGGGGGTTTCCCATATTCCCCAGTGGGCCAGTCCGAGCCTGTATCACACAGTGATGACATATTCTATCATATCCCATCAATGTGTGAGATTGTAACACCCCTTTAAATGACTTTCAGCCTCTGATATCACGCAGCCAGCACACCAATAAGGATGTCAGGCATTAAATTCAGTTTAGTCCAGCCTGGTTTAAAGAGAACCTGTCACATAGGTTATGCCCCCCTTGCTGAGGACAGCACAAGCTAGTGACAGACCTGCTGTTTCCAGCGCTGTGTCTCATATTCTGTAAGATGCAGCAATTTCAGAGCATTTAGGGCGACATGTATGAACGGGGCTGCGCCAAAAGTCTGGCGTCTTTTCAGCCCTACATGTAGCACAGCCCCATTCGCTATAATTTTAAATCTCCCGTACGCCAATATCAGGCACATTAGAGAGCGCCCGCAGCACTTTGTAATGCGCCTGATTTCGGGGGGGGGGGCATGTGAGAGGCGGGGCATACTAGAACCGTACGAAGCTATATATTTATAGCTTCAGTACGGCAATTCCAGGCGCATTACTGCTGGAACAGGTAAACCTCTTTCAAGGCGCATTACTGCTGGAACAGGTAAACCACTTTCAAAGTGGTTTACCTGAGCCAGAAATATCATTTCTGTGCTAGAGTGCGCTTGATTTATAACCTGCAGTATAGAAGGTTCATAAATCAGGCGCATTCTACACTATTCTTGTGCACAGAAAAATTGACGTCTAAATGCCAAAAATCATACATTTCGCACTTAATGCTCAAATCTGGCATTTTCCAGCAAGAAAAGAGTCCAGCTTATTAATGACCTTGCCCACCTGTGCCTACTCCCACCCACCTTGAATCTGCCATGAATGGGTGGGGCTAGCTGCAGGTGGGCAGGGCTAACACCTGATCATGAATTAAGCGGACTCTTCTCTCACAGAACAGGCTGCAAACTGCCAGATTTGAGCATTAAATGCTCTGAAATTGCTGCATGTTACAGAATAAGGGACACAGAGCTGGAAACAGCATGTCTGACACTACCTTGTGCTGTCCTCAGCAAGGGGGGCATATACTATGTGACAGGTTCCATTTAAAATGGTTTTGGAAATGAAAACCAGCATTAAGATGGACTGGCGGACACTTTTTACTGATATAAATAGTAGCTGGTGTTTTCAAAGAGTTAAATGAGTTTGGCCCAAAGGTTTCACACAGCCAACACACAGTAGGGATAGCCTGCATCAAATTTACGGTAGGTTACTCCCATTTTTGATATTTTATTAAAACTTCAAAACAAACAGACAAGAGTTGTCAGCCAGTAACTTCTTTTTAAGCAATGGGAGCGAATCTTCAGAACTACCACCAGTTAAGCCAGATAGGGCACAGAGAGTCTAGAAGAAGATCCCCAAGACACAGACCCCAGACTGGTCACCAGGAGCAGCTGGACATTGGACATGGGCATCAGAGCTCACTGGACCAGCAAGCGATGACGTCAACATAGTAGATAAAAGCACTAGGACCTAGTGTTCTGGACCACCAGACGTTGACATAGGAGACTACATCAGCAGGCGTGAGCTTAGAAGATCAGACCAGCACGTGTGAAGACCATGACACAAGATGTTGGACCAGTAGATGAGGACAGAGGGCACTTGACTAACAGACATGGACATGGCGGATGTGAAAAAAGGCATAAAAAAAGACCAGAACACAGAATACCTGACTAACAGACATGGACATAGCAGACGTAAAAAAGACCAGAACATAGGATACCTGACTAACAGACATGGACATAGCAGACGTAAAAAAAAAGAAGTGAAAAACACCAGAACCCAGGGTACCTAGTCAGTAGATGTGGAAACAGGATACTATACCAGCATACATGGACACAGAATACCTGACTAGCAGATGTGGACACAGGGTACCAGAAAAGCAGATGTGGACACAGGATATCACACCAGCAGACATAGACACAGGATACCAGATTAGCAGACATAGACACAGGATACCAGACTAGCAGACATAGACACAGGATATCAGACTAGCAGACATAGACACAAGACACCAGACTAGCAGATGTGAAGACCAGAACGCAGGATACCGGACTAGCTACCTGACCTGACCTGACGCGGACACAGAAAAAAGGTAACAAACCAGCAGACCAGTGTCGGATTCAGGTGTCTGGGAATAACCAGCAATGCTGACTTTTGGGGCCCATCTGTGGAATTGATTCTTGGGGCCCACCAGTTGATTCTTGTGACCCACCAGTGGAGTTGATTCTTGGGGCCCACACTATGGGTACTGTACATAACTGCACATACTGTAGATAACTCTTGTTTTCTGCCTTTCTTTATCTGCCTTTCTCCCTAAAAGCAGCCCCAGGTCTACACTGAGCAGGGGCCCATCATGCCCAAGGACCCACCCAGGGTTTTCCCTGCTTCCTTGTGGGCCAGCCTGAGCCTGCAGCAGACATGGACACAGGATAACAAACTAGCATATGTGAAGACGCCCACAGAGGAAACCAGGTTAGCAGATGTAGACACAGGATACCAGCCCAGCAGACATGGACACAGAATACAAAATACCAGACCAGTAGCCATGGACACAGGATACCAGACTAGCATTTGTAAAGAATAGAACACATGAAACCAGACTGACTAAAGTAGACACAGGATACCCGACAGGCGTTGACGCAGGAACGCAGAATATTAGAGTAGCAGCAGGAAACCAGGCTAGTAGAGGTGGACACAGGATACCAGACTGGCAGACGTGGACACAGGATACCGGACTAGCAGATATGAACACAGGATAGTGGACCACCAGCAAACGTGAACAGGGACTATCGGAGTAGAAGCCATGTACTCTTGAAGCATGATACCAGGCTAGCAGACATGGAGACAGGATACTGGATCAGCAGACGTGGACACAGGAACAGTAGAAGTAAACAGGAATCAGAGATGGCTGAGGTGAAGCCAGATTTGGAGAAGCAGGCTGGGTCAATACCCGAAGACAATAGGATGTGGGGTAACTTGAAACTTGTAACAAGATGACATGAGTCACATATCATAGGTCAGAGCAATCTGTGCCGACTCTCAGGCAGCAAAGGATGGTAGTCATGGTACTTATAAGAGTGAGGGCACATGATGCCGTTCTGTTGCATTTGTATCTGCAACATGTCACTTTTTGGATCTGTTAACAGCAGAACCACAATGTAATGCTGACGCTTCAGGATTTCTTCTTCATGTTCCTGCGTTAGCCACGTAATTTAATTAAGACATTTGCATGCAGGTCTTGTCTGCACACTTAATGGATTAGATGAACTGCGTGTGGTGAAGGCAACGGTAAAGAACTATGTTCTATAGATACAGAGGGAAAATAAGTATTTGATACACTGGCGATTTTGCAAGTTTTCCCACCTACAAAGAATGGAGAGGTCTGTAAGTTTTATCATAGGTACACTTCAACTGTGAGAGATTAGCAACCATGTATATTGAAAGCAGGATACCAGGCAAGAAGAAGTGGACAGAGGATACTGGACTAGCTGATATGAAGCGCAGGGCACATAATACCAGGTGTGGACACAAGATACTGGAGCAGCAGAAGTGGACAATCAATCACACCCCAACCCCTCCACCATGGCCAAGACAAAAGAGCTGTCTAAGGACAAATTAGTAGACCTGCACAAGGCTGGGATGGGCTATCGGACAATAGGCAAGCAGCTTGGTGTGAAGGAACCAACTGTTGCCTTAATTATTAGAAAATGGATGAAACACAAGATGACTGTCAATCTTCCTCGGTCTGGGGCTTCATGCAAAAACTTGCCTCGTAGGGTAAGGATGATTCTGAGAAAGGGCAGGAATCAGCCCAGAACTACATTGGAGGTCCTAGTCAATGACCTGAATACAACTGGGACCACAGTCTCAAAGATTACCATTAGTAACACACTACTCTGTCATGGATTAAAATTCTGCAGGGCACACAAGGTCCCCCTGCTCACACCAGCACATGTCCAGGCCCATTTGAAGTTCACCAATGACTATCTGGATGATCCAGAGGAGGCATGGGAGAAGATCATGTGGTCAGACAAGATCAAAATTGAACTTTTTGGTATCAACTCCACCTGCTGTGTTAGGATGAAGAAGAGTACAACCCCTAGAACACCATTCCAACTGTGAATTTTGAGGGTAGAAACATCATACTTTCAGGGGGTGCTTTTCTGCCAAGGGGACAGGAAAACTGCACCGTATTGAAGGGAGAATGGATGGGGCCATGTATCATGAGATTTTGGTCAACAAACTCCTTCCTTCAGTAAGAGTCTTGAAGATAGGTCATGGCTGAGTCTTCCAGCAGGACAATGACCCGAAGCACAAAGCCAGGGCAGCAAAGGCATGGCTCAGTAAGAAGAATTTCAAGGTGCTGGAGTGGCCAAGCCAGTCTTCAGACCTGGAGCCAATCCAAAATCTTTGGAGGGAGCTGAAACACAATGTAGCCAGGCGACAGCCCCAAACCTTAAAGTTCCGGAGAAGATCTGTATGGAGGAGTGGGCCAAAATTCCTGCTGCAGTGTGTGCAAACTTGGTCAAGAATTACAGGGAAAGTCTGGTCTCTGTAATTGCAAACAAAAGTTACTGTACCAAATATCAGGCTCTGTTTTTCTATTGTAACAAATACTTATTTAATTCAATGGAATACAAATTAATTATTTACAAATCATACAATGTGATTTTCTGGTTTTTTTTTTTTTATTCTGTCTCTCACAGTTAAAGTGTGCCTAATATAAAAAATACAGACCTCACCATTATTTGTAGGTGGAAAAATTGCAAAATTGCCAGTGCATCAAATACTTATTTGCCCCACTGTACTTTTTCTTGTCGAAGCAATATATTTCATTCTTACAAAAAAAAACACAGATACACAAATGACAATATACAAATAACATCATTATAGTAATCAAAAATCAAATGGCATGATCTAAAACCCTTTGTAACTGCACCATTTTGAATGCAGACACTGCAGGCAGCATAATGCACTTGAGATGCAGCTACATTGCATGTTCTTACCCCACGGGTATGTTCACATGGCTTTTCTGTGTACCATATTTCAGGGCATAATTGCGCCACAATGCACCTAAAGGGTGGAATGTGCTCAGTTTGATGTGGGGCATCTCTATTGGTGTCTTGGCAGTGTGAAATTCGTGGGTCAAACTCATTTAACCCTTTAAAAACACCAGTCACTCATTCAAATTGGTAAAAATTTCCCATCAGTCCATTTTAATGTCCATTTTTATGCCCAGAACCGCTTTGGTCCAGGGTGGAATGTTCTCAGTTTGATGTGGGAAATCCTTATTGATTTTCAGAAAGAAAATACGATGCTAGGGAAAAAAATTGAATAGTCTCACAGAAAAATATAGAAACCCCCCTTAAAACAATAAATCTTTATTTGATATACATTAAAATAACCAATTTTCAAAAATATATTAAATGGCCTCAAAAACCTTTTAATATCAACAATACCAACAATAATTTAGATATCCTCTCGGTCACCAAAAGGCCTCATACCATAACCCACGTTTTTATATCATCCCAAGGATTACATCATATATTGTCCCCTGATGAACCAATGAGTGGGGAAACGCATCGGGATGTGGTTTTCATTTTTGAATACTGTTTATTATTACGGATCTAGTAATCTTCTATGAGATATGGATGCATTATGATTTCTGGGATCGAGATACAATAGATTAATTATAGGACAAGCCATCGAGAGGTGGGGTCATGCCTTTCGGGGCGAGTGCTCTGCCTGTGTAGGATCAAGAGATTTTTGTAGTCCGGTCCTGTAGTGTTGTGTCCACTACAACCACTGAAAGATAACAGGAACCCATCTGATAATGTCTACGATACCGTGAGTATATATTTGGGGTGGTTGGATACCTGTATACTGATGGTTGATAGTTGACATTTTTTTTGGAGACACATTGTACATATATTATATATGTTTATTTTTTTTCCTGCCTTATATACATTTTGATAAAAGTAAAGTATCTTGGTGATCGAGAGGATATCTAAATTATTGTTGGTATTGTTGATATTAAAAGGTTTTTGAGGCCATTTAATATATTTTTGAAAATTGGGTGTTTTAATGTATATCAAATAAAGAATTATTGTTTAAGGGGTATTTCTATATTTTTTTGTGAGACTACACATCCTTATTGATGTCTTGGCAGTGTGAGATTCGTGGCCCAAACTCGTTGAAACCTTTATAAACACCAGTCACTCATTGAAATCGGTGAAAATTGCCCGTCAGTCCACTTTAATGTCAGTTTTTATGCCCACAACCTCTTTGGGCCAGGGTGGAATGTTCTCAGTTTGATATGGGGCATCTTTATTGATGTCTTGGCAGTGTGAGATTTGTGGCTCAAACTCATTTAACCCTTTATAAACACCAGTCACTCATTCAAACCAGTAAAAGTTTCATGTTTGTCAATTTTAATACCATTTTTTATGCCCAGAACCTCTTTGGACCAGGGTGGAATGTTCTCAGTTTGATGTGGGGCATCCCTATTGGTGTCTTGGCAGTGTGAGATTCATGACTCAAACTCATCTAACCCTTTTTAAACACCAGTCACTCATTCAAACCAGTAAAAATTTCGTGTTTGTCCATTTTAATACCAGTTTTTATGCTCAGAACCTCTTTGGTCCAGGTTGGAATGTTCTCAGTTTGATGTGGGACATCCTTGTTGATGTCTTGGCAGTGTGAGATTCATGGCCCAAACTCATTTAACCCTTTATAAACAACAGTTACTCATTCAAACCGGTAAAAATTGCCCATAAGTCCATTTGAATGCCGGTTTTTATGCCCAGAACCGCTTTGGACCAGGGTGGGATGTTTTCAGTTTGATGTGGGGAATCTATATTGGTGCCTTGGCAGTGTGAAATTCATGACTCAAACTCATCTAACCCTTTATAAATACCACTCATTCAGATCGGTAAAAATTTACCAGTTTTTATGCTCAGAACCACTTTGGGCCAGGGAGGAATGTTCTGATTGATGTGGAACATCCCTATTGGTGCCCTGGCAGTATGAGATGCGTGACCCCCACACTCATTTAACCCTTTATAAACACTAGTCATTCATATCGATAAAAATTGCCCGTCAGTCCATTTTAATACCAGTTTTTATGCCCAGAACCTCTTTGGACCAGGGTGGAATATTCTCAGTTTGATGTGGGACATACCCATTGGTGTCTTGGCAGTGTGAGAATCGTGGCCCAAACTTGTTGAACCCTTTATAAACACCAGTTACTCATTGAAATTGGTAAAAATTTCCTGTCAGTCCATTTTAATACCAGTTTTTATGCCTAGAACCGCTTTGGTCCAGGGTAGAATGTTTGATGTGGGACATCCTTATTGATTTTCAGACAGAAAATATGATGCTAGGGAAAAAAATGTAATAGTCTCACAGAAAAATATAGAAATTATAGAAATCCCCCTTAAAACAATAAATCTTTATTTGATATACATTAAAATACCAATTTTCAAAAATATATTAAGTGGCCTCAAAAACCTTTTAATAGCAACAGTACCAACAATAATTTAGATATCCTCTCGGTCACCAAAAGGCTTCATCATACCATAACCCACGTTTTTATATCATCCAAAGGATTACATCATATATTGTCCCCTGATGAACCAATGATTGGGGAAACGCATCGGGACCAGGGTGGAATGTTCTCAGTTTGATGTGGGACATCCCTATTGGTTTCTTGGCAGTGTGAGAATCGTGGCCCAAACTCATTTAACAAACACCAGTTACTCATTCAAATTGGTAAAAATTTCCCATCAGCCCATTTTAATGCCAGTTTTTATGCCCAGAATCACTATGGGCCAGGGTGGAATGTTCTGTTTGATGTGGGACATCCGTATTGGTGTCTTGGCCGTGTGAGATTCGTGACCCAAACTCATTTAACCCATTATAAACACCAGTTACTCATACAAATCGGTAAAAATTTCCCATCAGCCCATTTTAATGCCAGTTTTTATGCCCAGAATCACTATGGGCCAGGGTGGAATGTTCTGTTTGATGTGGGACATCCGTATTGGTGTCTTGGCCGTGTGAGATTCGTGACCCAAACTCATTTAACCCTTTATAAACACCAGTTACTCATTCAAATCGGTAAAAATTGCTCATACGTCATTTTAATGCTAGTTTTTATGCTCAGAACCACTTTGGGCCAGGGTGTGGGACATCCCCATTGGTATCTTGGCAGTGTGAGAATCGTGGCCCAAACTCATTTATCACTTTGAAAACACCAGTCACTCATTCAAACCAGTAAAAATTCGTGTCTGTCCATTTTAATGCTAGTTTTTTTTTCCCAGAATCACTTTGGTCCAAGGTGGCATGTTCTGATTGATGTGGAACATCCCTATTGATGTCTTGGCAGTGTGAGAATCGTGGCCCAAACTCGTTGAACCCTTTATAAACACCAGACACTCATTTAAGTCGGTGAAAATTGCCCGTCAGTCCATTTTAATGCCCAGAACCACTTTGGGCCAGGGTGGAATGTACTCAGTTGATGTGGGGCATCCCTATTGGTGTCTTGGCAGTGTGAGATTTGTGACCCAAACTCATTTAACCCTTTATAAACACCAGTTACTCATTGAAATTGGTAAAAATGTTAATGCCCAGAACCTCTTTGGTCCAGCTTTAATGCAGGGCAACCTTCTTGGTTTGTTGGCTATGAGAGCCCAGTGGCCACTTTGATGCCCATTCTTTGTGTTCTTCTTCAGGAGACCTCACTGTCCTGAAATGTTATTCAGAGAACTTATTACAGAAGCAGCTTGAGCCCTGAACAGACAACTGGGCGAGTAAGAACTAGCAACTTGATGAAGGCTGCAGTCCCGGGCGCAGTGAGGGCAGCGCATTCCCGACCAGCAGCAGCAGCAGCACAGGCTTCATTGTTGCCAGTGCCTGTGACCTCCGGGACGCTGCCTATGTATTCGTGTCAGTGAGCGCACGTCAGGCTCATTAACACCACCTCTGGCCGAGCTCCGCAGCTGTTCTCCTCCCGTCCCCGCTCTCAGCACTGCGCTCTGCTCACTCAGTCATGGCATCAGGCAACAGGGGATGGAACAAGGAAGACGACCTGCCCGTGTACCTCGCCCGGCCCGGCACGGCGGACCAGGTGCCCCGGGTGAAGTTCGGGGGCATGTTCTGCAATGTAGAGGGGGCCTATGAGAGTAAGACCATAGACTTTGACTCCCTGACTGTGGGGCAGAGAGGAGGTCGGAAGAGCAGCGCTGGCCAGCCCGGGGCAAACCACCAGACTGCGGAGAAGACGAGCGCCAACAAAGACGTGGAGATCAGGAGCTGTGCAGGGAAGGAGCTGCTGCAGAACCTCCCGGAGGACAAGGTAAGGCGCCCTGCTCTATCGTGGTGCCCCCTCCCCTATGGGGCTCAGAGATGGAGAGGAAACTTTCTGCTTTTCAGGATTCATTCTAGAAGATCTGTGCTGGACTGTCTGGATAGTCAGCCTTAAAGGGGATGTTCACTTAAAATCTTATACAGGACTGGGACAAGGTATTCAGGCAAATAGGACATGCAGCGCCCCCCAATGAAAAATTCAGCCTACTCCTTGCACCCCCTTTACTACCTGAGAGGAAGTGGCGCCTGATGCCCCATATATAGTCCCAGCCCTGACTATATGTGTCTACCAGCCTGGCACCACATCAGTGCCATTGTTCCTGCCAGTGCTGATACCATAAACCAGGTGCAGTGGTCACTATAATCCAGCTCACATCTTCATAGCAGTTTATCAGACGCGTTTAAAGAGCCCATACACAAAAAGGGGGATGAAACATTTCAGGGCATAGGGGACAAGGTTAGATTACAACAGGGGTCACCTGTCCTGGGAATGTACAGTATGAATGAACTGTCCTATGGTAACCTATGGCTAGTTTATGGTGTGGCCGTCGTTGGCAGTGTGGTGTCCCTGTATGAACGCTGGCTTCACTAATGAGCTGTGAGGACCTGTCATGGACTGTGATACTAGTTAAGTCACCCTTGACTCCTTTTAAGTATAATGAATCGAAGATGATGGAAGCTAAATGTACTTGTCACTCCACAGAGCACCATAGCCCTATGTTCTAAGGATCAGTGAGGTTTTTGTAGTCTGGACCCCACCCATGACCATTTCAGTGATCTGTCAAAATTTGTGAGAAATATAAATTTACTACAAGTTTTAATGAAGAATTGCGCTGACCATTGCAGTCTGAAACATTTGATCACAATTTTCTAAAATAATTTATGAAACAAATATAATATTAATAATATTTATTATATAGTTCTATAATCGTTTATATATATATATATATATATATATATATACACATACATATATGTATACACATATATACACACAGACATATACACACACACACATATATATATATATACACACATATACACACACATATATACACACATTTATATATATACACACACATATATACACATATATATATACACTCATATATACACACATTTATATATACACACACACACACACACTAAATATATATATTATATATATATATATATCACACACAACACATTTATATATATACACACACATATATATATATGTTTATTGAACTATATTTAATAGTTATATATTTGCGGCGTCTTCTCATAAATTAAGGGGATCCTAGCGGCCCCTTTACATTACCCTCTATAAAGAAATGACTTGCACACCTTTTTTTGTGGTATGTCACTTTTGTAGAAATATGCATTAGTTTTGGAGAACTGGGAGGGTATTCGTTGCAACCTGCCAGTGTTGCGAGGCAGGAATCGGATATATTCATAAATCGCAGGCTCCTCTAAGCCCATGTTTATACGGCTTAGTTTGGGGCGCATTTTGCCATGTATTCACCTCCTCTCCCCGCGTGTCGTATTGTGAGATAAGTGACATGACATTTATTCATGGCACTTGCGCGCTGCGAGGAATGACCTGTCTATTGGTCCGGTGGGCTGCCGGCCACCCACGCTGCGGCGCGGGCTCCCGAACACCAGGCATAATTGCGGGGCGTACTGTACGCCCCGCAATTAGCCGTGTGAACATAGCCTTACCGCCCGTCTACTGACAGCATTCTACTTATGAATGGTAATAGGGAATAAGCTGTCAGTCAGCGGTTGGTGGTGGAGGTATCCACCCACAAGGGACAGACCATTGAAATCAGCATGGCTGGCACTACTTAATGTTGCCCCCAGAAAGAGATCCTGTCAAATATTCAGATGGTTTCTTCATATCAGTTTGTAGTCTGGCCCGCCCCCTGAATGCTTTGAAATAGCTGTGAGGGGCGGTCCAGACTACACATAAAAAATGATGAGAAAGAAATAGTAACAGAAGGATATAGTTCACCCCATTTGTGTATTCCAGATACATCTCAGGTGATTACACAGATAGCGTCTGCATAGGTCACCTGTAGACCTTCTGGAAGAATACTTGTTTTTACAGCAAGAAATCATCATTTGTCTAGAACCTGCTTTTGAAATCAGCATGACTAGCACTACTTCATGCTGCCCTCAGACAGAAATCCCTTTAAATAGTCAGATGGTCTCTTGACATCAGTTTGTAGTCTAACCCCCCCATCCCAACTGCTTTATAATATCTATGAGGGGCGGTCCAGACTACACATCAAAGATAACGTGAAAGAAAGAGGAACAGAAGGATATAGATCACCCCATATGTGTATTCCAAATACATCTCAGGTTATTAGGCAAATAGCTTCTGCATATATCACCTGTAGACCATCTCCAAGAATACTTGTTTAGAGAGCAAGAAAATAATGGGCCTAAAAAACGCAACTAATTTCAAGAAATCCTGCTAACGCGTTTTGAGCAATCAGTTCTTAGGGCCACCTGAATGAAAACTGTCTTGGTCTAAAACTCACTTTGTTGGCAATAAAAACCAATAAGAGCTCCCCATTAATTTCAAATAGTGCTCTGGAAAAATAAGAGGTGCGCTCTGATTGGTTGCTATGGGCAACAAAGTGAGTTTTAGACCTAGACAGTTTTCATACATGTGGCCCTAAGTCTTAGTTGAAACACTTCCATGGCATAATACAAATTTAATGAAGGCTACAGACTAATCAGAACACAGATTGAACATCACATGACAAATCAAACTGCATAATGAAGTCACCTAAAAACATATGGTGGCACATTCAATAACTACTACAGCATATAAATTCAAATTGTTATATAGCATAATATTTTGCTAATCACTAAAAACTATCTTTCTCATATAACATCAGGCATAATAAATTAACTCAATTTTGAACACAGGTGGAATTTGGATTTATTAAAAATTGCAGGCTTTTTTTTATTGCTGCATGCATTTCTTGGTGTGTTCAACAAACACAGGGCGGCATGTATGAACGGGGCTGCGCCAGATATCTGGTGTTTTTCTCAGGCGCAGCCCTGTTCGCTATATTCTTCTATGGCCCGAGCACCATTATCAGGCGCATTACATAGCACCTGTGGCACTATGTAATGTGCCTGATTTCGGCGCTACAGCAATTCAAGGCGAATTACTGCTGGAACAGATAAACCACTTTCAAAGTGGTATACCTGAGCCAGAAGTGTCGTCTTAGCGCTAGAATGCACCCGATTTATGACCCGCTGTAGAGCGGGTTCACAAATCAGGCGAATTCTAGGCTATTATTGTGCACATGAAATTTGGCGTTTAAACATGCCGCCCACAATGTATGAACTCAACCTTAATATCTTGGGATAGAGGTACAGGAATTGTTTTTCTATGAACAGGTGCAAAAGAGTGACACATCAGTCCCAATTAAAAATCTAGGGAGAGATTCAAGGGCATTGTTTTTCTCAGAATAGGTGGAGAAGAGTGACCCAGCAGTCCCAAGTAGATTTAGGGTGCTTTCACACGGTGCGTTTTTTCAATGCGTTTTTTGTGCAGGAAGGCACAGCAATTAATGCTGTACATTGCTGCACAAAAATCGCGGTAATTACCGTGATTTTACCGCGAATTTACCACGATTTTTGCCGTGATTTTTGTGCAGCAACGTACAGCATTAATTGCTGTGTCTTCCTGCATAAAAAACGCATTGAAAAAACACATCAAAAACGCACCAAAAACGCACTGTGTGAAAGCAGCCTTAGCCACGCCTAGAAACAGGAAGCAATCATTGGGCTCAGTCTACAGATAGAATCATCTGATTAGGCAACAACCACACTGCTCATTTTATATCATATATGAGTACATGTGTATTATTATAAAGCAGCATGTTGGGGCGGAGTAATGTAAAACAGTTCGGCAAACGGAGAGATACGAGTCAGGAGACAGTGATTCCGGACATAGCATTCTCCCTGCTGGGTACATCAATATGTGTGTGTGCAGGCAGGACTGCATGACCTTAAAGCAACAGAGTCTTAAAACTTGTATGTAACCTTGTAAAGCAGGGTAATCGCTAAAACAAATATAAGCTGGTGCATTAAACTAACTGCGTTCCCCTACATGTAAACCCCTACAGCAATCCACTAAAGAGTTATTCTAAGGCTATGTCTCCACTACACACAAAAATGTCTGTTTTTGTCAGCATTTTTTGTTTTCAAAAAATGCTGACAAAACGACTATAAAGATGTCCCATAGGCTTCTATAGTAAAAACGTTGTGTCGTCTCCACAGAACGTCTTTTTCCAGCTCGTTTTATTTGCTGGTCATTTTTTGAAACGTTGCAAAAAACAACTGAGCAGGGCAGAAAATTTAGTATTGGAGTCTATGTAAAGTGGCGGACGTTTTTTGGTGCGTTTTTTTTTTTGAGAAATTCACAACAAATCTAATGCTGTACAGTTCTGCAAAAAAAAGCGGCAAAAACCACCGCTAAAATGCGCCAAAAAACGCTTTTTTTGTCCACTGCCGTGTAGACATAGTCTGATAGCTAACATTTACTCTTAAAACACTAATAAAATTAGATCAGAAGATCGTCACTCCACATGGAAAATCCAATATGCTTCTGTAGATAATAATTGTATCTACTAGTTTTCCACCTGTCTTTGACCACTTCATAACTGCAAAATCTGAATGAATCAAATGCAAATGAATGTTTCAAAGTTCAAGTTCTGAAGTAGTGGTCCATCACTTTGGTCACCTCATGGAACCAGAAGATCAAGAATCCCTAGTATGAATCTGACCATAGTTAGTGTTATTTATTTACACTTAAAGATTTCATACTTTGCTTGTGGCCAGAATATAGAAGTTTTATACTAATGAAGAGTATATGAACAGTTAAAGGGGAGTTTCCATGAAGCAAAGTGAACTGCACTGAATGTTTCAAAGAAAATGATTTTGCAGCCAAAGATAGACTGATGCTCAGGTTATGTGAGTCCATGGAAACATGTTCTAGAATATGTAGCTTTTACTTTCTGGCCATATTTCCTATGTTTTTATCATTGTGTTATTTACTGTGCACTACATGATGGCTTTCACAAGTAATGTGACTATGCATGCTTATTTTCCAAGTGTCCCTGTCTTAAAGGGACACACCCAAATAGCCTTCTCCCTCTTTACTCCCTACATGTCCCTTTTATTGACTTTATAATTAAAATAGCACTAACCCCTTACCGACAAATGACTTATGGGTATGTCCTAGTTCCAGTAAGGATCTATGTATCAGGCTCACTCTGTAAGTCCGCTACATAGGAGGGTAGTATAAGCTGCTAATGGTAGCTAACACCTGCTGCTAACAGCAGAGAATGGAGCCGGCTCCGTTCCCTTGCTGTTTTACCTTTTAAGCACTGCAACGATTGCTGCCATGGCGTCTAAATGAATGAAAAATGTGCCACGCACCGTTCCTCACTCTGATCAGCACCCCCGCAGCTTCCATAGCCACCATGTTTGGGTTTATGTTACTTCCTGACCCTCCTTTAAGCCATTGGAAAACAGTGTGGTACATACAATCACAGGATACCAACCAGTCAGGACAGAAGCCTAAAGCCCCCAGGCTCTTGTCACCCTACTACTCTTATTACACCCTTGGAGGGTATAATAGGATAGCCATAATTGAGAGCCATATATATATTTATATATATATACAATATGTTAATGTTACAGTATGGTATACAAGCGATCGTACCCACTAGTCATCAACTGACCTAGAGTAACTAAAAATACCCCAAAAATCTTCTTACGTTTAAAAATATAAAAAAATAAAAATCCCAAAATGGTACCAATAAAAACTACACTTTAGTCTACATAGGTCTGTAGACAGAAAAATAAAACCGTAATTGGGCTCACAATATGGCTTTGCAAAGCAAATTTAAATAAGTAAAAAGTTTGAAACCTATATAAGCTTGATATCACCAGAATTATACTGGCTAAGGATTTGGCATACGGTCAGGATTTGACTAACTGCAGATATTCTCTAAAGGTTGGAGGTGGAATTAGGGTTAAGGTATATTTTTTGTGTTTAAATCTTGCCAACCTGAAGCAGATCACTGAAATTTGGGTTGAATCTGACTTTGACCCAAATCCATAGTGCACTATTTCTTACATATGGCTTCTGGTGGAGCTTATCCTCAAGCATTGCTGTACAGGCCCTGTGCACACTGTGGTGTTCAGAGGAGTTCATGGAGGCCATAGAACTTCTGAGTGACGGGCCACATGATCTTCATGTGCTGTCATATAATGTAGGCTTTATCAGGTTCTGTGAAACAGATAAAATGAACACAATAGCTCGGATGGACCTTTCATTCATCTTCAACTTACTGAGTTCCCTCAATGGTCAAAGAAGTAATAACTTCATATCCATATACACTGCCCACATTGCTCAAATGACTAGAAGGACAAACATGTTGGACTGCATCATCCAGTGACTATAAAGGTGTCTTTTCACTTTAAGAGCTTGTTCACACTGCGTTTTTGGATCTGATTTTGGACACGTGTTGGATTCGAAAATCACTTCCAAAAATGCAGTGGTGATCAGATTCTAAACGGATCCAACACACAGCTATGTATTTGGATGTGTGTTGGATGTTGACATGTCAATTCTTGGGACGGATCCGAAAGATGGAGTGAGACACGCATCGGCGATCACTCGTCTGAGTGCCGATTTACACTAGACGGACCCAAACACGCACCCAAAAGCGTATGTTCACACGGATCCAAAACGCCATGTGAACATACCCTGAGGCTGCCACATGAGGAGGGAACCATGCCAACATGTAGTAGCCAATGTGTGCATGGCATTGGGAACAGAACTGGCAAACTTGTATGACCAATGGCGCGGTTTCATCCACATTTGGCAGGTGCAATATGAGAATGTCCCCCATTTTTCATGACAATCTCTACCTATTTTTATTAACCTTTTTTCAGTAGGATTATAGCATCTAGCAGCAATTAATATCAAACTTTTTCTCCCATTAAGGGCTCTCCGGCTATTGCAAAACACGTAGAAAAGGAAGGTCTAAGAATGGAGTTGTAAGGGTATGTTCACACGGCGTATAGAACGTGCCGCGATACGCTGTGGGCTTTGGAATTACGCGCTGATCAGCGTGTGGTTCCAAAGCACAGAGGGGCTTGCCAGGCGCCGGCCCCATAGACATGCATTTTCAGTGGCGCGTAATTGCCTCTTACAATTGACACGTCAATTCTCCCCCCCCGCGTACAATACGATCGTATAGTACGCGTGGGTAGACGACACGTATTCCATAGCTCTCTATGAGAGCTATGAATTACCGTAATTGTGGCGCGCATTTCGCCGCGTATAAAGCGCAATACACTGCGAAATGCACGCCAAGATAGGCGGCTAAATAAGCCGTGTGAACATACCCTAACATTACGGAGTTATTTTTCAAAACCTAAAATTCTCTCTGCAGATTTTGTAAGGGCAACTGAGGCATACAGAGGCTTATGGCAAATGCTTGCATTACATGGACAGCCAGTGATCTGAATAGCCAGCATGTAATGCTACATTCCCCCTGCAGTGAGCTCCTTTAAGCTTAGAGAGTTTTTATAAAATCTGCTTGTACTCTGAAAGCTGCTCTGGATTTGAGCCATACATACTCTCCATGGACAGTGATATTTCATTCTGTGGATAGGAAAAAGGAATTCTTAGGAACATGGTTTACTCTGCCAACAACCTAAATTAGAGAGGCAAGAAGTTTATAATATGTAATTTATATACAAGACAATACAAAAGCATGAAAACACTACAACACAAAACACAGAGAAGTACACGGATAGGTACCTTAAAGGATTGTGCTTAGAAGTGACAAACACATTAACATTAAATCAGAGGATATCACAGTGTTGTGAGTAAATTAAACTGACTAGGAAACTCCAGCTTGTATTTTGGACGGCTTTTTGATGCAGTATTGGGCACTGTACTGAGTAGTCCCAAAAGACTAGTAAACAACTTGTGTTTGTGGAGCAGTAGAAGTAGAAAATCACAGACAAAGCAAATGATAGTTTATGAAAACTTACTCCTAATTATTATAAAACATGAATATATTCTGGCCACAAAAAAGTATCAGATCCATAAATGTAAATAACTAACACTAAAGCATTCAGACTCATACTTGGGGTGACCAAAGTGATGGGCCCCTTCTTCAGAACTTTATCATCCTCTTCATTATCAGAAACTAAATGGAATAGTCCTTATACTCACCCTCTACACTGTCCGCTAGGTCTTTCCCTCAGCAAAGTAACTGCCCTAAGAAAGGATACATCTGTGTCCCACTATACGTGAGACAAGTAACTTCATTTACGATGCGACGGCCATTCAGGACGTTGTTTGCGGTGCCACTGTTGCAAGTTTGATCCCATTGCTGATGTGTGAGCAACCGGGCAGGTGTGCTAACAGAGAGGGCTCTGAGTGCATGCTGTAGGTTCGTCACCATTGCTCTAGAGGTTGTCATGTTTTATAGTTAAATAGTTTGTAAGGCTAAAAAAAGACAGACGCCCATCCAGTTTAGCCTAGTGTGCTATAGTGTTAATCCAGATGAACGCAAAAACCACCATGACGTAGAAGCCAATTGTCCCACCACACAGGTCATGTGACTCCTGGTATCCAAGTAACAGTAGGTTATTGAGGAGCAGAACTTCTCCAGTATTACAACCTCCAGCAGTGTCTTATCATGTCATCACCATACAGGTCATGTGACTCTGATATCCAGATAATAGCAATGTACAGAGGAGCAGAACTTCTCCAGTATTACTACCTCCAGCAGCGCCATATCATGTGACCACCACACAGGTTATGTGACCCATGGTATCCAGATAATAGCAGTGTGCGGAGGAGCAGAATTCCTCCAGTATTACTACCTCCAGCAGTACCATATCATGTGACACCACAAAGGTTATGTGACCCCTGATATCCAGGAAACAGTAGGTTATTGAGGAGCAGAACTTCTCCAATATTAGTACCTCCAGCAGCGTCTTATTATCTGACCACTTCTGCATGTCATGTGACCTCTGGTAACCAGGTAACAGTAGTGTACGGAGGAGAAGAATTTCTCCAGTATTACTACCTCCAGCAGTGTCTTATCATGTGACCACCACACAGGTCATATGACCCCTGGTATCCAGGAAACAGTAGTGTACGGAGGAGAAGAATTTCTCCAGTATTACTACCGTCAACAGTGTCTTATTATGTAATCACCCTACAGGTCATGTGACTTCTGGTATCCAGGAAACAGTAGTGTATGGAGGAGAAGAATTTCTCCAGTATTGCTACCTTTAGCAGCGTCTTATCATGTGAACACCACACAGGTCATGTGACCCCTAGTATACAGGTAACAATACATTATTGGGGAGCAGAACTTCTCCAGTATTTCTACCTCCAGCAGCATCTTATCATGTCTGTCAGTGTCTGGGGAAAAGCTGCTCCTATATTCTTCTCTTGTTTCATCTTTCTGCTTTTTTTAGTTTACTTTAGGATCAAGATGACATCAACTGGAGAGACAGCAGCTAAATAGGTAACAACACACAGTGAAGAAATTGCTGGAATAACCATATTAATAATAATTTTTCCCTCATTATTCCTATTCAGCTGCCACATAGATGGCAGCTGAATACAAGAGGTCACATGATTGTTTGGGCCATACACTTAGGGTATGTTCACACAGTGGTTTTTTGGCATGTAGTCTGTCCAAGAAAAGTGTCAAAAACAACAGTAAAACGCTTTCCATTATTTTCAATGTAAAATCAGCATTACTTAGGCAATAATGATTTTACTCACGTATTTTCCGTGCATACTGCAAGTGCTGACAAACAATTAATTTAACAATGACATTTAACATGTCAATTCTTTGAGGCATTCTATGCGCCAATCATTACTAAATATAGGAGGCAAAAAAACTGCCCCTGAAATTACAATGAGGAAACAATGCTTTTCCACTGTCGACACTTGCAGTGCAAATTTGCCTAACTCCATGGCAGCCATAATGGAGTGTGGGCTACACCATTTTTTATTTCTAGGTAGTGGTCGTCTATATTGATATAAACGAGGTACAGCAGCACAATTTTTAATAAATGTATATTAGAAAATTGTGTGATTTCCTTTGATATACAGTATGTCACAGAAGTGATTACACCCCTCACATTTTTGTAAATATTGTATTTTATCTTTTTCTGGGACAACTTAGAAGATGTAACACTTTGATACAATGTAAAGTAGTCATTGTACAGCTTGTATAACAGTGTAAATTTGGTGTGCCCTCAAAATAACTCAACACACAGCCATCAATGTATCAAACGCAGGGAACAAAAGTGAGTACACCCCTAAGTGAAAATGGACCAATTATGCTCCAAGTGTCATCACCTTGTGTGGTCACCATTATTTTCCAGCACTGCCTTAAAGGGGTTGTCTCGCTACAAAGAATAGCTTTCAAATTGTAGGGAACACAAATAAAGACATTTTCCAAATATATTGAATTGTTCTCTGTTTTCCCTAAAGAGATAAAGTAAATTTTTATTACTCCTTGGCTACAGTTCCCTCAGTAACCGACTGTAAAACAAATTCCCTGGGCTGTTTTTTCAATGAGTAAACAGAGGTGGTCATCCAAGGTGGGGCAGTGTCAGTCAGTGCCCTGTGCTGCCAGACGAAAAAAGTTTGATTTTATCTCAAGTAACAGCTTGTAATTAGGGCTTTTTTTTTGGGGTCAGATAAGAGTCCTGAAAGTTTTTGAAAAGCAAAATTAATCTAATTGCATCTAAAAGATGGAGCTTGCTGTACAAGATGGAGCTTATGCAAATTAGTTGAACCAGGAAGGACAGGAATTTCTTTCATGATTCTTTAAAAACCCTGTGGGGAGAAAACCCCTTTTAAGTCTTTGGACATGGAGTTCCTAGAGTTTTAAAGGGTTGCTTTGGAATCTTTTTCCCTTTCCCTCCATGAAAATCACGGAAGGGTGGATTTTAAAGGGATGAAATGCAAAATAAAAGATTCTGCAAATGTTAATTTAAAAAAAATAGAATACTTATTTAGATATTTAAATCACTGCCACAAAAAATTTAATTTTATACATTTTTAACTCTAATATGAAGTGTTGTAAAACATAACTTTTAATAACATACGTAATAATCGCATAAGATAAACTCCTCCAAGCAAGGTAAATAGAATAAACAAAGGTATAATCTATTTTGTGGGAAACAAAAACAGCGGTGACTTACCGGTACATGATCGACAATATAATGAAGACCTGGAATTGTCCACCAGCAATGGTAGCTGTGTCCATTTACATCAACTCTCCAATGGTACTTAGGAGATAGGAACAATGATATCTTGCAAAAAAAAGTCCATGTAACAGAACTATCCCTTAGCGTGGCATCCATCCCGAAAAGGATGACCCCACACATTAGCTCTTACCTCACCCTCACTCTCACCCTGTGATACAAAAGTAACAAGAACTCATATGCGTTTCGTCCAAATGCTGGACCCGTCAGTGGGAAACAAAAAAATAATTCTATTAGCCTGTCATATACAGGTTCTGCTCACCCATTCATTTGTCTCAATATGAATTTATTATTTTTTTGTTTCCTACTGACGAGTTCAGCGTTTGGACGAAACGTGTATGGGTTGTTGTTACTTTTGTGTCACAGGGTTAAAGTAATGGTGAGGTAAAGGTTAATTTGTGGAGTCACCCTTATCAGAGCGGATGCTCCGCAAAGGGATAGTTCTGTTACAGGTACTTTTTTTTTTTTGCAGGGTAAGAGATTGTTGTTCCTGAATCCAATGTCACATTGGAGATTTGATTTAAATGGATACGGTTACCCTTGCTGTTGAATAATTCCAGGTATACAATACAAGTTTCTCTAGGTATCATAAGAACACAGTACATGGCTCCACTAATCTGTGTCCTAAATCTCCTTGTCTTCAGCAAAGTGTTTTCAAGCTTTGTTGTGCACCATCTTTAGAAGAGGTTTCCTTCTGGGATGACAGCCATGCAGACCAATTTGATGCAGTGTGCGGCATATGGTCTGAGCACTGACAGGCTGACCCTCCACCGCTTTAACCTCTAAAGCAATGCTGGCAGCACTCTCTTACGTCTATTTTGAAAAGACAATCTCTGGATATGATGCTGAGACACGTGCACACAACTTCTTTAGTCGACTATGGTGAGAAACCTGTCTTAAACCGCTGTATGGTCTTGTTGGCCACCATGCTGCAGCTCAGTTTCAGTTGGCCATCTTCTCACAGCCTAGGTCATATTTAAGGTAGAGTCACACTTATTTTTTTAGATCATCAGACAGTTCTTTTCCATGAGGTGCCATGTTGAACTTCCAGTGACCAGTATGAGAAAGTGTGATAGCAATAACACATCTTCTCCCCATTCATACCTGAGATCCTGTAACACTAATAAGTCACATGACACCCTAAAGGGAAAATGGCAAATTGGGCATCATTTGTTTATTTTCACTTAGGGGGGAATTCACTTTTGTTGCCAGTGGTTTAGACATTGATGGGTTTGTGTTGAGTTATCTTGAGGGCACCCTAAATTTATACTGTTATACAAGTTGTACACTGACCACTTTACATTGTATCAAATGTCGTATCATTAATGTGGTCCCATGAAAAGATATAATATAATATTTACAAAAATTTGAGGGGTGTACTCAGTTTTGTGAGATACTTTATTTATAGAACCCAATAGTGCCACTGTTGTGTTGACATTTTAAATGTGGACAACCCGTTTAATAAAGGCATGAGCTCTTCAGAGAGAAGGGAGAGTCAGCTGCTGCCTGTGGTCTGCTCTTTTGTCCGGAGAAGAGCAGGTGTTGCTGAACTGAGAAAGCCTTAACCAGAGGCAATGGTATGAAGGCTGCTGTTTGTAGTGCTGAGCAGAAACATTGGTGTAGCTATAGGGAACATGGAAGGGCACACTGGCCCAGGCAGCACTCGCCTCCAGTGGCGGGCCTGGACATCTCTTCAACTGTATGTGTGTCTTCAGGACGCGCTTACAGTTGAGAACTATGGTGGAACAGAGAGCCGATAGCTCCAGTGAGCCTCTGGAGCAGGAGGTGTGATATAGTGATGTTCTCACGCCTCCTGCTCCACTGTATGTTTTAGGCCCTAGGCTTCAGGACTAGGAGATGCCGGGAGCAACGTCGGACACTAGCTTCCAGAATTAGCTTCTTGGTGGGGGAACGGGGAGAAGTGAACATCATTTTTTTTTTTTTTAAATTTCAAATCATATACCTACGGTGCATATATATCTACAGGGGGCTGTATACTGAATTCATTTAATAGATTCTCCTATTATCATTGTATATACTGGTCACTGTTGTCTGTATTCTGTATTTATTCATGATATGGGTTTATATCATATTATTTATATAATGTTTTGTATTAAAAGTATACCCGTGACACATATATTTTTCAAAATTGTCTTAAAGGGGTTTTCTCAGCACAGGCTTTCACAGACATGAGCTGTTTCTGTCTTACAACTTCAAATCCAGAGACGGGTCTCTCTTCCCAGTAGGCGTATCTTCCTTCACTGAAGAGTGGTGACTTCATCCCACCCCCTCTCTGCTCCATCCTGATTCATCATCATCATTCTGTGTGAACAGTGGAAGGGAGAGGATGTCACAGCTCTGCAGACCTAATGCAGTGGTCAGTTCTCATGCCTGGAGAGCTGTCACCTCCCTCCACAAGCTCCTTGTAACCAGAAAACCTGTATCAGTGGAAACCGTTATACATACAGCCTCCTAATGTTTCAGAAAGTGACATCTTGTCATTGTGTCTAGCAGAGCGTATTATATGTGTGTTATATGGATGGAGGGAGGGAATTTAGCATTGCCCAGATCCAGTTTCACTTTCAGTTTGACATGGGGAGTAAGCACAGAGAGCACATAACAACCAATCACAGTACAGGGGGCATGTCCCATCCAGAAGGTTAAACTAAATATCAGGAAGACAATCACAGCAAAGGTGGCGTGTCCAGACCCCAGGCTGCAGTTTTAGGTGTATAACACACGGATTAGCTAATAGCTACTATACTAAATGATTTATGTAATACAAACAATTGCAAAACTGCTTATTTTTTCTGTCCCCATCATTACAGATATGATCTTTGTAGCGAGAAAACCTCTTTAACTTTATTCAAAGAACCAAAGCCAGACAGTTTAAAAATAGGGAAAAAACCACAACATACAGAAACACAATGTAAATGCTCCCTAAAATCTCTTTAAAAATGTGGGCCGTAATATGGTATACTTTTAATACAGAGAAGGGTTTTTACATTTGCTTTGCTGTCTGTGCCCCTGTTAAGAAAATTTCACCTCATGTGCTGCTGTGGCATACTGGAACTTGTCGTTCCACAGCTACTATCTGCTGTGGAACATGGAACTACAAGTGCCAGCAAGCTCCATAAGACTCCGTTTGTAACTAGGGGACAGATGTAAGTTGGAACGGTGTAAGTTTAGGACTACCTGTATAGTGATATTGAAATTAAGAAAATAACATAGTATAGGGGTTTTTTGCTTTCCTCTGAATCAATACTGTAGGAATCTAGGTTGGACTTGATGGACCTTTTTTTTTCCAACCTTATCTACAGCTTTACTAAGTTACTAAAAATTTAACAAAAAAACATGTTTAACATAAAACTATTGTTTTAACTATTGGTAATTTTCTGATGACACATTACCTTTAGGCTATGTCTGCAGATCATGGTATATATCATCGGATTTCCGTTTCAGTATTTAGAATCTGGCGAAAATCCAATAGTACACTGTGTTGCATAGAGAATAATAAAAAATCTGTGCTGTAGACTACACAGCACAGATTTTTTACGATCGTTTTTTAAATCTGGTGGATTTTAAAACATGTCAGATAATCCGCCTGGATTTGCAAAATATTGGCAAATGCGAAAACCAACCGTTGCTTTAGTGCAAACTGCGGCAAAAACGCAGTCTAGCCTCGGTCCAGCAGTGTTAAATTACATAGTAAACTTATTTAGACGAGGAGGACACTGATAATCTAGGGTCCTTTTATAAATGTATCAGTAAATAATGCTATAAGAAGCTATTAAGAAGGTATACACGTTTTTATCAATTTGTTCTCTCTGCTGAGTGTAATAGAGGATTCTAATAGTGTCAGTTATAACATGGTGGGCTAATTGTATAGTTCTGAAGTGTAATATTGAATTGTGTTACTTAATCCATTGACTTTGAATACAGGAGGAGGTTTTCACAACAAAATATGTGTTGAAGCACGTAAACCATGCTCAAAACTTTTCACAGTTCTTGCAGTAGGTGCCAATGTATTTTCAGTGCTGCCGGCTCCAGCTTTTCAACAGGTCTGATTCACTCTATTTCCATTTCCAAGCTAAGCACAATAAAGATTTTTTATTAGAATTGTTTGGTTAGAGATTTGTGATGCGGCTCCAAGTGGCATTTCGCCAGTTTTGTAGTAAAATTAGACATTGTGTCAAATCTTTCCTTAATAGGGACTTTAGTTTTTTTTCCTTTTCTCCAATATAGGGCATAAGGATTGCTCCAGTAAGTGTCTCATTTTGTCCTCTTTAAGGAGTAACTTTATGTATTGTTTCCATTACTACTATGTCTGCCATCTGCTTACTGTTAAAGGAATGTTCCCATTTGGCTGTTTTCACTCTTCACAGCCTCTCCAGGCTCACATTTCCTGTGCAGACCATGGGCAGTTCTACAGCAATGATTGACATTTCACCTGTGCTAACTCCGATTCGTAGCTGTGCCTGTTAGGGCATGTCTCCACTGCATGGTTTTTCGGCCGGTTTTTCAGCCGGTTTGCGGTTTTGAAGACCGCCTGAAAAACCGGCCGAAAATTTAGCACAATTGTGCTCTATGGAAAACCCGTGCAGCAGTCTCCACTGCACTGGTTTCCCGTCGGGCGGTCCGGCGGCAAAACATTATGGAAGCCCAATCTTCCGTCCAGTTTTCGGACGGAATCTGTGCTTCTCAATGTGAAGGGGGGTGGGCTTTTCTCCGCTCATCGTGGAGAAAAGTCGTCCCCCCCCCCGCAGCCGAGGGGACGGCCGCAAAACAGGACAAACCGGATGGTATTTGTCCTATGCCGTGGGGATGCGCCCTTAGAGAGACAGTGCTAATGGAGTGGTTGTGAAAAACAATGACACCATCCTATCATGACATCTGGATATAAACGAGCTAGAAAAGTTGTATTTGTCATGAAGCTTCTAGTGAGAGGAAACAAGTAAATGCTGCCAAGACATACACTGACAAGCAAAAGGGTAACAATGTTTTGAATTTTTGACTTTCAGCCTCCATATCTCACCATCCACTAAAGCTGTGAACATGAGACTACCATTATTTTATAGACTATCATCTTGGCTATCTCATACATAAATTTGACTAAGTTGCAACTATTTAGCATCTGCTTAGTTCTGCAGATTCTTGTCATGTAACTGCATTGTTACTGTTTTGCTCCTGGTGGTGGGACAATCTCTTTTTTCTTGTATACTACAAATTACAACCTGCTCTCAGATTACCTTATAGCTCAGTGTGTTATTAGGTTGATTCCCAAGCAAAAGATCGTAATGAAAATCGTAATGAAAATGAGACCCCAAGGTCCAGTAGGTGGCCCTCCTATTCTGAGGCTTGTGGTTGAGTCAAATAGTGCATATGGTATGTGGTATGGCTATCTGTCTTACATGCAGAAATTTTTGAACTTTGAAAATGGCAATTGTTTTCCAAAATATTCTTAACGTTTTAACATTTTTCACAAATAAACAAAGATTGTATAGACCAAATTTTCTTACTAACTTAAAGCAGAATGGGGCCACATGTATAAAAACTACTGTCTAGGTCTAAAACTCACTTTGTTGCCCATAGCAAAGAATCAGCGTGCCCCTTTCATTTTTCCAGAGAACTATATGAAATGAAAGGGGAACTGATTGGTTTTAGAGTTTTAAACCTAGTCAGTTTTCATGCATGTGGCCCAATGTGTCACAAGAAAACAGTCTCTGAGTAACATGGATAGGAAAAAGTATCCAAAAATTTATCCCACATAAAGTGACACATGTCAGATTTCACAAATCGGTCTTAGGAAGGTGAAAACCAAGAGGTTAAAGGGGTTATCTCACTACAAGGATTGCTTTTTATGTTAAAGAACTTGCAAAAACAAGTCACTTTGCAATATATGTCCATTAGCAGTGTCCTACCTATTCTGAGATATCCCCTCTTTTAGGGCTGCATCAGCTCCTCAGGTTGCTATAGCTACAGACCTGTTTGATCTGTCCTGATAGGCTGCCAGTGCTGGTTGCTATAGCTACAGACCTGGCTTCTACTGCAGCCTAGTGGATACTAGTAAACATGCCCCTGAATTCAAAGTGAAACCAAGAAAACAGGACTGAGGGAAGATGAATCAATATAGTGAGACAACCCCTTTAAGGACTGACTTTAAGGCAGTTTAAAACCATATTACAAATCTCCAAATGTATGTCTATTAGTGAGTTGATGGAAGCAAATTATAAGGATCCTGTCTGCAGATTATACTGCCCTAACCATGAGCAACATAAACAGCAACAGATCCCCTCAATACCAAGAACTATGTTTTAATCTGACACCACCGTATTACATATACAAATGTTTTCTGTTCTGTCCTAGAAAGGAAAAACTGAAAATAATGGCAGTAATAGATCCATTACATAATGAGCACCAATGGCGCCTGATGGACCAATTGACTTTAATACGGTTCTTCAGGTTCCTGTCATGCTGTAATTTTACTCGACAAAGTAACGCAGCACGCTGTCTTTTTTAAGAAAGTTCTACATTAAGATATTTGTATGTATTGCTAATTATAGCTACTGTATGTTTGATTTTTTTTAGTTTAGATTCAATATATTGCAGCAGCCAGTCATAAAGTGGTTTTCCATGAATTTTTTTGGGGAATATTAAATCGCTGCCTTTTTAAAAATAATAAAAACTTGTACTCACCTTTTCTCGCATCTTGGATCCAGCGATGCATCATCCTCACCCTTCACTGGTCTTCTGGTATATTTTGGTCTTCTTTAGAAGAGGATGCCACCGCTGCAGCAGTCCCATGCCATTGGCTGATGTTATGGTTCAGAAATATGTGCTTCGAACAGTGATGTCAGTCAGCAGCACGTGGCCACTGCAGCCAATCAGTGACTGCAGCAGTGATGTCCTGTTTCAACAAAAGATAACACAGGACTGCCCATTGCTGAGAGGAGAGGTGAGTTTAAGATTTTTTTTTTTTTTTTTTAAAAGAAGCAATTTGTAATTTAAAATAAAAGTCCTGGAAACCCCTTTAAACATGAATAAATATGCTGTTAGGTTTTTAAATGTACAAGAAACAAGGGCTACGGTATTAGCTCCTTCTGGCTGTAAGAATATAAATTTTCCAGTATGAACTGATACATTTCCAGTTTTGGAGATATTTGCTTTTATATTTTAAAGGTATTTCCAGTATATTCACATATTTTTATAGTGCAAGTTCTACGCTTTTTTAGCCATGGAATTCATCTTGGCTTACTGATTGTCTAAGGAACCTCATGTCGGAAATCTTTCAGAGGATTGGGGACTGTTTAGTGGGGAGATCCTTTACTATTGTGACTTTTTATCTACTTTCACTATTTTTTGCTCCGTATTCTAAATTGTGGTGCATAATCACCTGGGAACGACCTCTGACTGCCCTACAACCCGCTCTTTCCAAATACATTTCCTGATTATGTTGTACTCTGCTTATGGTCTCCATTGTTCCTCTGGTCAGTTGATACTTTTGGAGTCATTTCAGGGAATTGTGACCTGAGGATTCCTTCTAGCAAAAAGTGCTTTTAAGCATAAAGAACAAATAATAAGTGCACCTTTCAGATTCCACTTAAATCTTGGTCCTGCAATTCAGATATCTTGGAGGGCCTCCCACCCTGTTTTGTTTGGAGCTGAACAGCATTATCCAGATCCAGGTTTCCATATCTTTTAATTTTTTTGTGTGCATGTTTTTATTGAATTTCATACTGATTAGTTCCCTAGGAATTCATTTTATTTATTTTTTCATTTTATCATTTGTATGAACATTGATGTAGAATAAAGAAATATTTGTACTTTCTAAATGCTTACCATACTAGAGTTCATACTTTCTGTTTCTTTGGGCTCCTTAGCTGTGGTTTGTGAGTCCCTTTTCCTCATTATAAAAGTATTATTTTTTACTATTTGTATTAAATTATTTTTATTTTTTGTGGTTGATATTTATATGTCAGTCTGTAATTAATATTCCATATTATTATTTTTTTTACCTCTGAAAAAAAAAGTGCCTGTTCAAAAGTCCTTACAGTGTTAAAACTCATTAGTTCCCTCCAATTAAAACCTTTTAAGGATTACATTTTGGGGAAGACGTTTCATATGTGCAATTGCACTGTGGTCAAGTTGGTAAAGTGGCCACTACTACCCTACCCAAATTTTTCCTAAAAGGAAAATAAGAACTTCCAGTGGCAATGCTCACTGACATCTGCCAATAAACCAGTATTTTTACTTTTTTCTATTAACATTTTGGGGTCTCTGTGCTATTTTGAAACCCCTATTGGCTTTTTAGTGGGTCAACTATCAGGATTTTACTCGGGTTTTTCTCATCTTCCCCGTACTCTCCACTTTGGGAAAGGGAAAGGAATTGGGAAAAAAGCGGAGCTCCTTCCCGGGGGGGCACAAAAAAAATTCCCCAATGGAGAGTTGTGCCACCCTTATCGCACAATGGGGACCAGGTGAGCAATACAGTCACATTTCTATTACCATTGGTGTTCCGCTGTAATACACGAGGGTGTGCTCCCGTATCGGCTTTTCTTTCTCCTGTTACCTTCATATAGATTTGCTCACACTATGCATGGGTTTGAAGGACAAGGGGGCTCCCGATAGCATGGGAGAGATGCCTATACACTACACTAGCACAGGGGCCCACTGCTGTCCGTGTTCGCCCCCTTAATAGTTCAAAAATTGATGTCTAGCATCCCCCAGAACATTGGCCACAACAGAATCAGCTTATTTTAGATTTCATTTGAATTTACACAGCCATCTGTATATATAAACAATCCTACTGATTCTGGAAATCTGCAGAACATGTTTTTTCTTCCCAATAGCTTTTTAGGAGAGAAAGCTTCTACTCATTGAAAAATCTAATTTATTCACAGAAGATATAATTTACAAACTATACAAGGTAATAAAACAGCAATAATATGAATTTTCTTTTTTGGTATCATTATTTCACGTGGATGTATTTACTGTACTATTGTGACTAAAATTTTCCGTTTCATTAAATGTATAAAATTAAAGTCTTTTTTTTTTTATAATTTGTTTTACTCTTTTCAAATGGATATTTGAAAATAAGTTGAATAAAAAAAGCTTCCCTTTTCTTTCTTTGTTTTCATTCAAATTCCAACAACTTGAACAATGGGCAATGGAACTGTGACAGGAAGACATTTGGCAGGTCCCCCCTGTGCTTTTTCCATACCACCCGTCAGACAGTCATACTGTGCTTCATATTAATCTACGCTGCCAGCCTTTTAATAGTGATTTGACTTGCAAATCTTCAGGATATCTTGGATTTTCAACTGTACCTTCTTCCTGCAGAGTATGCTGATAAGTAATGACTTAATGCAATGACGTACCACAAAACACAGTAATAGGATTTCCTTATACACACATTTATTAAGCATATTTGCAAGTTGGGAGTTGATTCAAAACTAATGGAAAATGTAACGGAAGAACTTATACATCGTCTAACAGGATCCGTTCTGACTTAGGCTCAAAGAACTATCCTAAGAGAGTCTCTAAGGAATAATTATATTTAGAAGCACAACTTTTACCAGTTATCTTAAAAGGTAGGTAAAAGGTAGGTCACATTGATGGCATATTGATAGGACATGCCATCAATGTGTGATAGGTGCAGGCCTCTGAAACTTTGGAGTGTCTCCTTTTTCAACAAAGTGGTCAGAACGCTGCCATTGATTTGGTGGGAGTTCCAACTACTAAAGAGTGCATTGCTCAACTGTACTTGGAACTCAATGGGATAGACCAATGGGACAGTTACGTCTACCACTCCATGTTGAATGTAGACTTTCAGGGGCCCATTCTAGAGATACATGTTGGTATCACAGGTGGGAGCTGCACTCAGGGCTGCCGTTGCGGCCGTACAACTGGTACTGTTATAGGGCCCCAGCCAGACTTTGAAACAATGGGCCCACTCCCCCTTGTTTCACAGGATTAGGCTATCTCAATTTTATGTGTGTCCTTGCGACATGCATATAATTGAGATGTATGGTGGGGCGGAGAGAGCTATGTGCTCCCTGCCGTATGCCACTGTGCAAGCGGCGCAATGATTTGACGTCATCGTGCCACCTGTAATGCTTCCTGTCCTATGCCTAAAGCACCCGACTTGGGGCCTAGAGCAGGCAGACATGCCAGGGGAGTGTGGGGAGATGAGCATTATTTTTTTTTATTTACAATGGAGTGCCTATATGCCTACATACTTACTGGGGGAACCTATGTAGCTATCTACCTACTTGGGGCCGTTATATACCTACCAGCAGGTCCTTTATATCTACCAACATACTGGGAGCCCTACATACTTACCTACATACTAGGGGGGCCTCTATTTACCTACCTACTGGGGGCCCTATATGCCTGCCGCCCTATATACTGTACTTACATATGGGGGACCTATATACCTACTGGGGCATATATATATATATATATATATATATACCTACCTACTGAGGGCTATATACCTACTTACCTACTGAGGGGGCCTATATACCTACCTACCTACTAGGGGGCCTATATACCTACTTCCCTATTGGGGGCCCTATATACCTATCTTCCTACCTACTGGCAGTCCTATATAACTACCTACTTGTGGGCTGTATACCTACTTACCTACTGAGGGGGCCTATATACCTAGCTACCATGGAGAGATTTTATGTAGGGGGGAGGGCAGAGATGGGAAGATGATAGAAAAGTAAGGAGTCTCAGGGGTTTGTGTTGTGAATTCTGCAGCTACGAGTCGGGGCTGGGATAAATCATCATGGTAGATTGGACCAGATGGAGAAAAAAAAGGAAAAGTGAACAACTTATCAGAGAAGACGTCACTTGAGAGCCCCAGGATGTAACTGCACGGCAATCATTTATTTGTGTGCAAAGCACCTGTGCACAACTAGTATCTACCACAATATAATCACTATATGGTGGAAATATTGGTCAATATTGGAAATATATTCAAGAACAGTAATGTGGTGTTATTCAGTCACTTTATGGTAGTGATATGTGGTGATGATGTGGCAATATTATTTGGTTTTGTTTATTGTTGTTAATAGCAATATTGGTCTTGATATATTGATTTGATGCATAACATGTTGGTGGTAGTGATATGTGGCAGTATTATTTGGTCCTTGTATATTGTTGTTATTTGGCAACATTAGTCTTGGTATACTGGTTTGGTCAGTAACATGGTGGTATTAGTCACTATACTGTAGGGATATGTGGCGGTATTATTTGGTCATGTTGTGGAGGTATTATATGGTCTTTGTATATTGTTATTGGTTATATTGAGGTTTGTATATTGATTTGGTGAATAACATTTTAGTAGCATTAGTTACTACATAGTGGTGACACGAGGTGATCATGTGGCGGTATTTGTTTACCCTTATATACGTACTGATTCGCAAGATAAAAATAAACTGTTCGGTGTAAAATTCATCATAAACTAATCCTAAAAACAATGGTGCAATTGTATTTTTGTTCTTGTTTACCCTACAAAGAATTTTCTTTATTTTGGGCTTGGCTGTATGGGCACTGACATTTCTGATGGCGCCCCTGATTGCACCTATCACACATTGATGGCATATCCTGTTGATATACCATGAGTTTATTTGGTGGGAATAGCCATTTAACTACATGACGACTGCTTGATACCTGTAAACATCCGGGCGGTAGATATTTAACTCTACTATGCTGTTTTAAAACGGCCATGCAGGGTGTGAAGCAGCGGGACTGGACAGATAGCTATCAGCAGCAGCCAAACTATCTACTGAAAAGGCAGGGATGGATTATCACCGTCTCTGCCTTCCCAATCACTGAGCACTGTATATTTTACCTTATATTGTTAAAGAAAAAATGTAATGTAAAAATTACATAATAATAAAGCCTAACATGTTACGGAAAAAAGGCAAAAAAATGTAATAATTGAGTGCAAGAAAGCATTAGGGGGTTTTCACAAATGCGTTAATTAAATGAGTTGTCTCATGTCACAGTTTCATAGGATGCATGAATGAAATAATGCTGCTTTGCTCTGTCACTTCCTGGTTAAGCTGTCTGTAATTAGCATATGAGCTCTGTGTATTCAGACTTATCTGTTTATTATGTTTATTAGTCTAGATTAGATAAATTACCTTCTACCAGGACAGGAGAAGCTGCTGAGCTAAAGTAAACAGTAGTAATTACAGTCTTTTGTCTGAAAGCTCAGATAACACACAGGCTCTCACTGCCAGCAAAGACCTATATGATGACCTCACTTCCTGCTATCAGATAGAACAAACAGCAGGGGAGAAGAAGTACACAGGTACACTTGGGAAACCAGAGAGCGCTCAGAAGGTGATAAAATCACTTGTAGCTCCTTAACAAAAAAAAAATGAACAAAGCAATATATTTGGAAAACATCTTCATTTAGTGTTCCCTACATGTTGAAAGCTGATTTTTGTAGTGAGACAACCCCTTTAACACTGTTGAAATTATGTGCTTGCAATGGCTCGAGACAGATTTATGCCTTGTGAACCATTCTATTTAGATAGAGAAATACAACTTCAATTCCCAAAAAGTTGGGACACTAAACAAATTGTGAATAAAAACTGAATGCAATGATGTGGAGGTGTCAACATCTAATATTTTATTCAGAATAGAACATAGATGGCAGATGAAAAGTTTAATCTGAGTAAATGTAACATTTGAAAGGAAAAATATGTTGATTCCAAATTTCACAGTGTCTGCAAATGCCAAAAAAGTTGGGACAAGTAGCAATAAGTGGCTGGAAAAATGACATTGAGCATATAACGAACAGCTGGAAGACCAATCAACACTAATTAGGTGAATTGCCAACATGATTGGGTATAAAAAGAGCTACTCCGAGTGTCAGTGTCTCTCTGAAGCCAAGATGGTAAGAGGATCACCAATTCCACCAAGATGGTAAGAGGATCACCAATTCCACCAAGATGGTAATAGGATCACCAATTCCACCATTGTTGCGCCGAAAGATAGTGCAGCAATACCAGGATGTTGTTACCCAGCGTAAAATAGCAAAGACTTTAAAGTTATCATCATCAACCATACATAACATCATCAAAAGATTCAGGGAATCTGGAACAATCGCTGTGCATAAGGCTATGTTCACACGGCTTAAAATGGGACCTATTTTATTACCTTAATGACTGGGACGTATTCCAGCCGGAGTGCGCAAATTACTGCTGGAATACGTCCCAGTCATTACGGTAATCCACAGTTCTCATAGAGAACTATGGATTAAGTCTCCTCTCCCTGCTCGGCGAATACGCCGCGGGGGGACAAAAAGTGACATGTGAATTACTAGCGCCGTTTACGCGCCGCTGGTAATGAATGTCTATGGGCTGGCGAGGTGCCGGCCCCCCGCTCCCGCCCCGCCCCCGTCCACACGGCGTAATTGTGGGACATAATTACGCACCGCAAATAAGCCTTGTGAACATTGCCTTAGGGTCAAGGCCGTAAAACTCTACTGGATGCTCATGATCTCCGGGCCCTTAAACGTCACTGCACCTCAAACAAGAATGCCACTGTCAAGGAAATATCAGAATTGGCTCAGGAACCCTTCCAGAAAGCAATGTCAGAGACCACAATCCACCGTGCCATCCGCCGTTGCCAGCTGAAACTCTACAGTGCAAAGAGGAAGCCATTTCTAAGCAAGCTCCACAAGCTCAGCCATTGGCACTGGGCCAGGGGTAATTTAAAATGGAGTGTGGCAAAATGGAAAACTGTTCTGTGGTCAGATGAGTCACGATTTGAAGTTCTTTATGGAACAGTGGGACGCCATGTCATCCGGACCAGAGAGGACAAGGACAACCCAAGTTGTTATCAACGCTCCGTTCAGAACTCTGCATCACTGATGGGATGGGGTTGCATGAGTGCTTTTGGCATGGGCAGCTTTCATGTCTAGAAGGGCACCATTAATGCAGAGAGCTATGTTCAGGTTCTAGAACAACATCTGCTCCTATCTAGACGTCATCTCTTTCAGAGAAGACCCTGCATTTTTCAACAAGATACTTCCAGACCACATTCTGCAGCAATCACAGCATCATGGCTACGTAGGAGAAGGATCCGGGTACTGAAATGGCCGCCTGCAGTCCAAATCTTTCACCTATAGAGAACATTTGGCGCATCATAAAGAGGAAGGTGTGACAAAGAAGGCCCAAGACGATTGAACAGTTAGAGGCCTGTGTTAGACATGAATGGGAGAACATTCCTATTTCTAAACTTGAGAAACTGGTCTCCTCTGTCCCCAGACGTCTGTTGACTGTTGTAAGAAGAAGGGTGGAAGCCACACAGTGGTAAAAACGGCATGGTCCCAACTTTTTTGGGATTTGTTGATGCCATGAAATTTTGAAACATATTTTTCACTTAAAATGATACATTCTCTCAGTTTAAACTTTTGATCTGTGATTTGTGTTCTATTCTGAATATAATATTAGATGTTGGCACCTCCACATCATTGGATTCAGTTTTTATTCACAATTTGTTTAGTGTCCCAACTTTTTGGGAATTGAGGTTGTATGAGCGGAAGATTGTTGTCTGAATGACACTCTATGAGTGCTGTACTTAAACCTTGAACAATGTTTTAAGCCTATTTGTGGCGCATATTTTGGCGCAAATACGCTCTAAAATATGTACCATAAATATTGGTGTGTTAATATACCCTTATACTGTTTAAACCAGCTTGTACTTCTAAGAATGGAAATGTGCCTACTGAACCTACTGAGGGAGAAGGGTAAATGACCCAGTCTGGAACTGGTTAACGCTTATCGCATGTTGCCTGGTCATATATGCTGGTATCGCCACCATGTAAGCTAATATTAAAATGTGTTTGTTTTTCTCGATCACGCCATTCTGTAAATTATATTCCCCGCTCTGCTGACAGATTAGACAGGAAGACAAAACCAGTTGTACACATCTCCTTCATGGAGGCTAGGATCTGTCTATTACAGTAGCTACAGAAGTCATAGTCAGAATAGTTTGTGTGTACATTACACCACCTCATTAAATAGAGTAAAAATACAGAATTGTAAAATATTTGCAATTAATAATTCAGTATTAAAAAACCTGGAGAATTTCTTAGCTTTTGCTGTTTGAGATAAAAAGAACAATAATTGAAGAATACTATTTTAGCCACTATTAGACAGTATAATGGCATGCATGAAATATTTCAGGTCCCTCCTCATACTCTGTTGCTTAAACTTTCTTTCTCATATGTTTTACATTTCCCATGTTGTCAGTTCCATGGCTCCATATGAATCAGTTGTCATCATTTAGACATAAAAGAAAAACTGCAGTATATCATAACAAAGCAGGTCTCCATGTCTGGATTACATTCATGTATGAAACCATAAAACAAGGAATTGCTCTATAACTTGTATACAAGTTCACACTATTGAAATGCAAATGAGCCTCACTGACATGGAAACGGCTATTTGCATATCCATTGGATATTTGACAGTCCTGGACCAGACAGAGTCCCTTTGGGGTAGAGAACAGTTGAAAATAAATGTCCGGTAAGGGGATAGCCCTAACTTATTTCTATTCTCTGTGCATTTGGAAGCAGTTAATCTGCATCATGAGCTTTTGCTTAGCAGATGAGTATGGACAGCAGAGCTTTGTCCGGGCAACTTCTCATGACCTGCAGTCATCTTGTATGCTTTCTTCATCCTTGACTTCATACATGATACATTAGGCAACAGTTGTGATATTTATTTGCAAATTCAAAAATACACTTGAATGAAAAACAGATGCATATTGTCCTTTAGATAAGATGCATGATGTCATTGAATAACAGTTACTGCAGACATTAATCTATCCCCTTAATATATGACCTGTTTATTGGAAGGTTCTTCTAAACAGTACATTAAAAGAGGACCTGTGGCCATTCCTGATATGTCTGTTTTAGGCTACGTCTACACGGCATAAGTGAAATACCGTTGAATTCTATTCTAGAATCCTACCGGTATTTTACTATCGGTTTTTAACCTCGTTTTTTTGCGGCCCACATAGTACAGGCCTATAATCCACTATTTTCTGGCGGCTTACACAACATCTTCTAAGTTTTTTGATCGGATTTCGGTTTTGAAATCCGACCCCTGAAAATCTGAGCTTTGTAGACTACAGCTTGGATTTTCTTTTGCAGTCTATGGGGGGGATGGTTTACAGTCGGATTTTGCGTGGATTCTGACCAAAAATCAGTGCCGTGTAGACGTAGCCATAGGCCATGTCCCCACGGCACCGGTTTGCGGTCAGTTTTTCAGACGGTTTGCGGTTTTGCAAACCGTCTGAAAAACCGGCCGCAAACTTTTAGGCCATGTTCACTTGGCTTATTTGGACATAGTTGTGGACGAGGTTTTCAGAGCGTTTCCGCGCCCAAAACCTTGCCTTAAACACGCTTCTTTAGAAGAGGTTTTAGAGGCGTTTCTTTGCGAGGTTTTGGATCAGGTTTTCAACGAGGTTTTCACCCGTACAAAATAATAGCCAGAACAAAAACCGTGGCCAAAACTGCGCCGTAAACACGCCAAAACCACGCCAAAAAACCGATCAGAAAACCCACCGAGAACACGCTTCAAGAATTGACATGACACTTCTTCAGTGCTTCCAAAGAAGCGTGTAAAAACCTCGTCGTGTGTCAACTACAACAAGGCTTTACATAGGAATCAATGACATTAACTGGGGGCGTTTTGGAAGCGTCTTGGACAAGGTTTTGGGTGAGGAAACGCTTCGATAAAACTTCATCCAAAATCTTGTCCAAATAAGCCATGTGAACAAGCCCTTACACGGGCCGCTATGGAAAACCCGTGCAGCAGTCCCTAAAAAACATTCAACATGTTCATTCTTCCGTCTCGTTTTCGGACGGAATATGAAGGGGGAGGGCTTTTCTCCGTGCATCGCAGAGAAAAGCTGTCCTCCCGCGGCTGTGTGCATGGCACGAAAACAGGACAAATACCGGTCGGATAAACCGGGTGGTATTTGTCTGTGCTGTTGAAACGGGCCCTTATTGTTGCCTGCAGTATCTTCTCTTATAACTCTGCATTGTGCTGTTTCTCTGGTATTCCTTCTAAAAAAGTATTATTAAATCAGTCAGATAGGTGGTGCCATCCAGCTTTCAAAGGGGTGTGTCTGCACCTACTGACTCTGCTAGCCCTGATTGGACAATGTCAGACTTTGCAGGAACACACACCCCAACAACCAGCTGACAGATTTAGTGATGCATTTCTTCAAGGAATAACAGGAACAGCACAACACAGAATTATAAGAGATTGTTACTTAATAGGGAACACAAGGATTTACTAAACAGTCATACAGTATCTCAAAAAAGTGAGTACACCCCTCATAGTTTTTATAAATGTATTATATGTTTTCATGGGACAACACTGAAGACATGACACTTGATACAATGTAAAGTAGTCAGTGTACAGCATGTATAACAGTGTTAATTTGGTAGGCCCTCAAAATAACTCATCACACAGCCATCAATGTCTAAACCGCTGGCAACAAAAGTGAGTATACTCCAAAGTGAAACCGGACAAAATGTGCCCAATTTGCAATTTTCCCTCTAACATGTCATGTGACTTGTTAGTGTTATGAGGTCTCAGGTGTGAGTGGGGAGCTGGGGTGTTATGTTTGGTGTTATTGCTCTCACATTCTATCTTACTGGTCAATGGAAGTTCAACATGGCACCAACATGTCTTTTGATCTTAAAAAAAGAATTGTTGCTCTACCTAAAGATGGCCTAGGCTATAAGAAGATTGCCAACACCCTGAAACTTTGCTGCAGCACAGTGGCCAGGAATATACAGCAGTTTAACAAGACAGGTTCCACTCAGAACAGGCCTCATCCTGGTCGACTAAAGTAGTTGAGTGCATGTGCTTAGCATCATATCCAAAAATTGTCTTTTCAAAATTTATGTATAGTGTTGCTAACATTGCTGCAGTGGGGGGTCAGCCTGTTAGTTTACAGACATTATGCCACACACTACATCAAATTGGTCTGTGTGACAGTCAAGCATGGTGGTGGGGGAGTCATGCATGAGTCCTGTCGGTTGTGGGGAGCTACAGTTCAATGAGGGAATGACCACTGACTAGCTAAAGAAAATGAGGGTAAAGCTGCTGGACTGGCAAGGCTTGTCTCCAGACCTAAACCCTATTGAGCATCTGTGGGGCATCCTCAAATGGAAGGTGGAGGAGCACAAGTTCTCTAACATCCACCAGCTCTGTTATGTTATCATCGAAGAATGGAAGAGGATTCCAGTGGCAACCTATGAATTTCTAGTGAACTTCATGTCCAAAAAGGTACGGCAGTGCTGGAAAATAATAGTGACTACACAAAATATTGACACTGTGAGCACAATTTGTCCATTTTCACTTAGGGGTGTACGTAGTCTCTCAGCATCCCCTTTAAGTCCCAAGACCTGCCCACATGAATTTTAAGGGCTTGCACTAGTACTGCGTTGTATAAAAATATCTCGCCTCCCCTCCTATTCCACAAAGCAACGATGCAGCTTTGTCAATGGCCTTTCATCTGTAACAGGCTTTGCATGTGGCCAATGATAGGACAGATCAAAGTCTCTGTGACAAGTATTGTGTCTATGTATCTATTAAATTCAACATGAAAGAGGGGTGAAATGGGTATTGTGTAGTTTATCCCAGGATGGTGACTACCTTGCTGTGGAGATAGTACAACAAGAAATTCACATGCCTGTTCTTTTCTTTTTTTAACCTCAGGAGCTTATAAGAGGTACTTCAAGCTTGGTGGTTACAAGGTACATATTTACAATTAAAGCACAAACTGCATTTGTGGTTGTTATGATGTGGTATGTATCATTGTAAGATCTTTAAAAGAGGTTTTACCAAACAGTAAAATTAGTGTGAGAAGTTTGCAACTTAAATAATAAACATTATCATAATTATTATTATTTATTTTAGAGCGCCATTGATTCCACGGTGCTGTACATTCCAGGGGTTAACTACATAACATATGTCAAACAAGTACAATGGTGACAATAAATGACTACAAACTGGTATAGAGGAGGAGAGGACCCTGCCCGCGAGGGCTTAAAATCTGCAAGGGAGAAGTGAAAAAGACAGAACGTGATGGGCAGACATGTTTGTGGAGGTTGGGTGGCAGAGCGATTATTGTGGATTGTAGGCTATTCTGAAGAGATGTGTTTTCGGGTTGTTTTTTAAACTAGTGAAAGTGGGAGAGAGTCTGATGTGTTGTGGCAGTGAGTTCCAGAGTATGGAAGAAGCACGGGAGAAGTCTTGGAGACAGTAGAGTAGCAGGTAGAGAGGTGGCTGAAACGAGCAGCAGAGTTGAAGATGGATTGAAGGGGAGCAAGAGTGACAGACGGGAGACCACAGAGAAGGATGTTGCAGTGGTCTAGGTGGGAGATGACAAGGGCATAGACCAGCATTTTTCTAGTATTAGGGTTAAGGAATGAGCAGATGTGGGAGATATTTTTCTGGTGGAGGCAGCAGGCAGAGGTAAGGGCTTGGATTGTGGTTTGAAAGACAGAGGAGTCGAGGGTTATCTCAAGACAGCGGACTTGCAGGACAAGTGAGAGTGTAGAGCCTTTGACAGTGATAGAGAGATCAGGTGGAGTGATAGAGTGGGATGATGGGAAGATGATAATTTCAGTTTTCTCCACGTTTAGTTTTAGGAGACGGGAGGAGAAGAAGGAGGATATGGACGAAACAGTCTGGGATCCGGGAGAGCAGAGAGTTAACATCTGGGCCGGAGATGTAGAGTTGGGTGTCATCAGAGTACAGGTGGTACTAAAAGCCATGTGAAGCTATGAACTGACCCATGCCAAGAGTATAGATAGAGAAGGGTAGAGGACCTAGAACTGACCCCTGGGGCACACCAACAGAGAGTGGGTGAGCGGAGGAGGTGGTGTGGGAGTGAGAGACCCTGAATGTCCGATCAGTGAGGTATGAGGAGATCCAGGAAAGAGCCAAGTCCGTGATTCCGAGGGATGAGAGGGATTGTAGAAGGAGTGATTTATGAACAGTGTCAAAGGCAGAGGACAAGTCTAGGAGGAGAAGAACAAAGTAATGGCGTGAGGCTTTAGCAGTTACTAGGTCACTGGTGACCTTGGTTAGGGCGGTTTCAGTAGAGTGGTGGGATCGGAAACCACTTTGTAGCGGGTCAAAAGGAGGTTTGGAGGAGAGGTGGGAGGACAGTTGAAGATAGACGTGCTGTTCAAGGAGTTTAGAGGCAAATGGAAGCAGTGAGAAGGGGTGGTAGTTGGACAGAGAGGAGGGGTCGAGAGATAAACATTTTCACCATTTTAAAAAATTTTGTACCATTTTTGTTTTACCTGCTCCTCAGTCCTGACCGCACATGCTCAGACATCACCTCTCCTCTCAGGCAGCTACTGTCAGTCTCTTCCCTGTTTAGTAATCACACACACTAACTCATTGCTGAGTGGGTGTTCAACCCTGGGTGCTGTCATTCTACTCCTGTCCTCTGTACTCCTTAGTAATTAGTCAAACAGTGCAAATAAATAAAAGAAAAAAAGACAACTCAATCAGATATGTGGATTGAGAAAAAAATCCACATGTTTAATTCCTGTTGGGATTTGAATCTAGGATCCCCATGCTGAAAACTAAAACTTAAGTAGGGCAAGCCAGGGATGAAATGCCTTTGTGGTAAAATCCCTTTAACTTCAGACCCTTTTTGCAAGTGCACGTCAACAATCTGTGCCCCCCAGACCATTTTACATAGCGCACAATGTTACACACTATCAGCACTTGTATGAGGGCTACTCACTTTTGATGTTATCCTCAGTGAGGAGTCCTGTGACCTAGTAGCTCCGATCGGGATGCAGAAAAATCGCAGGCTCTTCATCAGTTAACATGGCAGCTGGAAGCCTTTTGAAGGCTTCCATTGCTGCCATGTTTCTGATTACCCTACTTCCGGCCCCAGGCAGGAAGTGGGGAAATCGCCATTGTTGTACACCCTAATCCATTGTATATGCAATGCATTAAGCGGTATAAATGATTGCACCCCCTAGTGGTGAAGCACCCTGGGGGACTCAAAGTTAAAGTAAGAATAAAAAAAATTTTATAAAAAAATTAAAAAATATTAAAAGTTCAAATCACCCCCCCTTTTGCCATTTTACAAATAAGAAAAAAATAATAAAAAAGTTACACATATTTGGTGTCGCTGCGTCCAAAAAAGTGCGATCTATTAAAATATAACATCATTAATCCTGTACGCTGAAAAAATTCCAAACGCCAAAATTGCAGTTTTTTGGTAATTTCACATCCTATAAAAATTGGAATAAAAGTGATCAAAAAAGTTGCATGCATTCCAAACTGCTAGCAACAAAAAGTACACTTCAGCCCGCAAAAAATGCACCCTCACTCAGGGCTGTGGAGTCGGAGTCGTGGACTCAGAGCCTATTTTGCAGGAGTCGGAGTCGTCATAAAATGGACCGACTCTGACTCCCAAAATATATAATTAGTTGGTCCAGTTAGTTCGATGCAATGCAAAGAGCAAGAGGAATTGGGTCCGGCCAGTGCTACTGCTCCCATATCTTCATCCTTATCACATGAGGAGTGTAATTGATGACATGGAGCAGGCAAAGCGCTTCCCCAGGGAAAAAGATTACGCTCCCATGGCAAACAGATTTCAGCAAAATTTTTCACCTGCTCAAAGAAGTAGAAGAGTTCAACCATTCATCAAAACTGATTGTGGCTGAGGCAATTCCTTTATACTCTGACATTGTTAGAGCTGTTGCCTCTGTGGTCACCTCTTTGCCCCCATCCCCAGTTAGTGTAGAGAGGCCGTTCTTTAGCCTGGAAATAATGAGATCAGATGTGAGGTCATGTATGCGGGATCTGATGGAGGCAATACTATTTCTCAGAACAAATTCAGAGACGTCACAAATGTTCCTGCAGTGTTTTGCATATTGACAATTTTTGTGTGTCCTAAAGTCATGTCCAATAAATATATTTTACACTGACAAGCAAAAGGGTAACAATGTTTTGAACTTGTGACTTTCAAGCTCCATATCTCACCCTCCACTACAGCTTTGTACATGAGGCTACTGTAATTTTATATACAGACATCTTACCTATCTTATACATAAATTTGACCTGCAAGTATTTAGCATCTGCTTAGTTCTGCAGATTCTTTCCTGTAACTGCATTGTTACTGTTTTGCTCCTAAAAATCAAAGTGTTAATTTTTATTATTTTGTTAGTATTTGGGAAATCCACCTTTGGTTTTCAATACTGCCTAAATCCTTCTGGGCTCTGATTCAGATTCAAGCACATCTTGACCAAAATCTGATCCCAGATCTCTTCTACACATTCCTAATGTTGGCGCAGACTGGACTTGGATACAAATACAGCTTTGTCTTCAACTCTACCCACAAGTCTCCAAAGATCAAAACATTGTTACCCTTTTGCTTGTCAGTGTCTGTTCTACCTAAATAGCTTGATTATTGTATCATAAGGTGATAAACAGCCTGATGTGACCACTTTACTACAGTAAAGTTATCACTTAAACATGCGCCATGTATGAGGGAGTCAAGAGTCGGAGTCAGGAGTTGGAGTCGGAGTCGGAGGTTTGGGAAATTGAGGAGTCGGAGTCGGGGCTTTGGCTTACCAACTCCACAGCCCTGCCCTCACTGACATCCATAGGTGTTAGCATAAAAAAGTTATTGGTCCCAGAAAATGGCATTGTGGCGCAAATTTCAAAAATAGAAAATGTTTGGAACTTTTTTACGGTACCAAAACATAATGTAAACTGTATATGTTTGGTATTGGCGGATGCGTATCAACCTGTAAAATACAGATAACCATCATTTTTACCAAAAATTGAATGCCGTAAAGAAAAACTCCCACAAACATGGCGCAGGTACATTTTTTTTCACATTTTGCCCCACTTAGAATATTTTTGCCATTCCCCAGTATATTCTATGGTAATATGAATAACACCATTAGAAAGAACATCTTGTCCCGCAAAATAAAAGCCCTCATATGTCTATGTAGGTGGAAAAATAAAAATGTTATGGCTTTTGGAAGGCGAGGAGGAGAAAAATGAAGAGTCATATTTTTTTTCTTTGGAGGGTTGAAGGGTTAAACCACATTCTAGAAATGTAGTGGTTAAAGTTTTTCATGTGCAAGGAGAATGATTCATACAATGTGTGCATATGAAAGAGAATGATCTGGTCAGCTGGCATCTAAGACAGTCAGATGGGGAGTCACACCCTACTAGACAGTGCTGTGGTTTGGGATTACTCATTTTTCTTTCTTAAGAGGATAGATATATACAGATCCTCAATGAGTGCTACAAGCGATTCACAAGAATATATAAAAAACTGAAGAACACTTCTGCTTTATTTCAGCCTGGTTCAGTGCGATTCTGGACTACAGGCAAAGGCATGATATTAACTGAATTCAACACAAGGCATCCCTCCTTGTTTTTTGACAAGGTGATATCAGTGACCCGAAGTCATCCTTTTTTTTTGAAAGATTAGTAGACTAAAGTAACACAACCAGTTGCTTATTAAATTAACTGAAAAGTTACCATCCATCCACTTTAATGCCAATTTTCATACCGAGAACCATTTTGGACCAGGCTAAACTTAAACATATTTCTGAATCTTGCAGTGACCAAAAGTCATCAAATCCTTAAAGGAGTTGTCTCACTACATTGATTCATCTTACCTAATTCCTGTTTTCTTATTTAATTTTTTAATTCAGTGTTTATTGGCTTTACTGGCTTCTACTGGCCTGCAGTGATGAACTGCTGAGGGCACCAGGTCTGCAGCTATAGCGACCAGCACTGGCAGCCTATCAGGAGAGATGGAGCGGATATCTAGGAATAGGTAGGACACTGTTAATGGCCACATATTGCAAAGTGACTTGTTTTTGCAAGATCTTTAACATAAAAAGCAATCCTTGTAGTGAGTCAACCCCTTTAAAAACACCAATTACTTTTTCAATTAAAGGGTTGTAACACAAAAGAACTGATATTCCATTGAATAGATATTGTTAAAAATAGCAAATCTAGCAAATATATGTACTTATGAAAAATGAACAGTGTTTATAAGACTCCTACATAGCTAGGTTGATGGAACTTGTGTATCACTTGTTAAATCTCCATCTGAAGCTTTTCTCTGAGTTGGTCGAGCATGCTCAGTTCATACTAGGGAGAGCCTCCAGCTACTAACTGCCACAGGAACGCTTTAGAAGTATAGTGGTGTGCACTACATTTCCTGTCAGACGAGAACTAGTCACAAAATCCCGCCCACCAACCAGAAAAACTGATGAATTAAAGAGTTGAGGACTTAGAATATTGTCCGACTGGGGTGCGTAAGGCCCACCAGAGGAGTTGATTCTAGGGGTCCACCGTAAAGATACTGTACTGTTCCTCAATGCCTCTGCCAACTGTGCGGTGCCCCTAACCAGTCTTGCTTCAACTTATACAGACAGGTGTGATTACATCATCATACTAACCTGTAATCAAGATGGGGCGCTGGGGCTTGTGAGTCTCCATTACCTAATTGGAGCAGGTGGTAAATATAAAAGGTCTAAAGATATAATCCCCTCTCCATAAATGATTCATTTTATGTGAATAAAAATGTGAATAAATGTGAAATGTTATGTGAATTAAAAGCTATAACACAGAGTATTAAATATAAAATCATTAACTAATGGTCATACATCTACCAAATAACACTGCTACTCAACACCAAAATCCCAAGGCCAATATTAACAATAATTCCACTAAGACCATATACCACTATATCATGACCACATATTACCACCACATGGTGACTAAATAATACCACCACATAGTGACTGAATAATATTACCACATATCATCACCACATGGTGACTGAATAATACCGTCACACCTTGACCATATATTACCACCACACAGTGACTGAGTAATACCACCACGTATGATCACCACATAGTGACTGAATAATACCCCCACATATCACCACCACACAGGGACTGAATAATACTCCCACATATCATCACCACATGGTGATTGAACAATACCGTAACACCATGACCACATATTACCACCACATAGTAACTGAGTAATACTACCACATATGATCACCACATAGTGACTGAATAATACCACAACATATTATCACATAGTGACTGATTAACACCAACACATATTATCACTGCATTGTGACTGAATAACACCGTCACAACACATCCACATATCATCACCACATAGTGACTGAATACCGCCACATCATGACCACTTAGTTACTGACTATTACACCATACCATTACTGAACATAAAACATTACACTACAACCAATATTACTGCCATACAGTGACCGTACAGTGGTAGTTACCAATGTACACAGGCTCTGCACACTGTATATTATCTCCATAGCATTACCATACATTGGTAAATACCAGTTGCACACATACAGTGGGTTGCAAAAGTATTCTTACTGCTTGATGTCATGCTCATTTTTAAAAGTTACAGCCACAAACTATAATAAAATGTATTTTATTGATATTTTAGTGTGGCGTGCATATGTGTTCACCTGTCTGTACTCTTATACCCCTAAATAGAATCCAGTGTTACTAATTGTCTTTAGAAGTCATCTAATTAGCAGAGTACATCAGTGTGTAATTTATGCTCAGAATAACTACAACTGTGTTGTGGAGGCCTCAGAGTTTTGTTAGAAAAACAACAACATCATGAAAATCAAGGAACACACCAGACAGCTCAGGGATAAAGTTGTGGAAAAGTGTATTGCAGGGTTAGGTTTTACAAAAAATAGCCTAAGCTCTGAACATCTCACTGATCACTGTTCAATCCATCATCAGTAAATGGAAGGATTGTGGCAAAACTGCTAACCTATCAAGACATAGACGTCCACCTGAACTGACAGCCCAGAATAGGAGAGCACTAATCAGAAAATCAGCCAAGAGGTCACTCTGGAGGAGCTGCAGGAATCTACAGCTCAGACAGGGGAATCTGTTCACAGGACAACTATAAATCAAATACTTTACAAATCTGGCCTTTATGGGAGAGTGACAAGAAGAAAGACATTTAAAAAAAAAAAAAAAAGCTATAAGGAGTCCCATTTGCAGTTTGCAAAAGCTACGTAGGCTGCACAGCAAGCATGTGGAAGAAGGTGTTCTGGTCAGAGGAGACCCAAATTGAACTTTTGGCCTAAATGCCAAACGCTATGTGTGGAGGAAAACCAAAACTGCACATCACCTGAACACACCATCCCCACCATGAAGCATGGTGGTGGCAGCATCATGCTGTGGGAATGCTTTGCTTCAGGAGGGACTGTAAAGCTGGTCAGAGTTGATGGGAAAATGGATGAAGCTAAATGCAAGGCAATCCCATTGAAAAACTGTAGCATGATTTGAAAATTGCTCTTCACATATGTCGCCAACCAATCTGACTGAGCTAGAGCTATTATGCAAAGAAGAATGGGCACAAATTCCAGCCCCTAGGTGTGCAAAGATGGTAATGACATTGCACATAAAGGTGGTCGTGCAAGGTATTGACTCAGGGGCTGAAAACGGCCGCGGCATCTAAGTGAATGAGAAACTGTGCCGCACATCGTTTCTCATTCCGATCGGGACATCAGTGGCGAATTCGTAGGATCATGATCGGTTAACATGGCAGCTAGAAACCTTGTGAAGGCTTCCATCGCCACCATGTTTTCTGTTTTACTACTTCCTGTCCTCTCCCATACACCGTGTGAACATACCCTAAGGGGGAGTTCACACGATGGGTTTGGACGCTGATTCCGGGGTGGATTCTGCATCCTGAATCAGTGTCCAAACCGAGTGTTTAACACTGTACCCCATGTAAAATAAGCGTCAGTGTTCAAACAACATTTTACATGAGCGTGATGTCTGTGCCATCAAAGAATTGACATGTCAATTCTTTGACGTGAGTTAAGCGCTGATAATAATAAAGTGCCCGAGGCAGGAATCTGCATTGGGCTGTCCAGATCATTTCCTCCGCTGAAATTCCACGGTGACAGATAGTACTGTATTGACAAAGCTTTCTTTTAATGCCCATAAAGTGGTAGCTTGCCGTTGGCCTGCTAAATACCCCCCTGCATTAAGAGAATGGATCAATTCTGTCACATTTACTCAAATACAAAAAGCAGAATTTGGTCAGCACGTCCATTTCGAAAAATGAGTATATAGGTGTACATTGGTGTGACAGCAACAGGCAGCACAAACACAATACAATATCAGCAGCACTGATATGCTGGATGTGCTGACCAAATTCTGCATTTTGACTGTTTGCATGGGGGAGTGGTTAGCCCCCATCTTGGTTTTTGCACTCTACCCATCTGCAAAGGCAGCAGGTTATAGCTGGAATCTTCTCTCTCTGAAATGTTGATGTCTGAACAGACACCAAGAGAGGTAACATTATAGAGTAGGTTCCCATCTAGAGTATACTGAGGTCACCTTACCGTGACAGAGGGGCTTTAACCCCTTAAGCCGAACGCCTGAAAGTAGTTAATGACCCAAAACTTTTTTAGTTTTTGCCTCCTTGCGTTTCAACAAGTTGAAACTTTTTTATTTTTTCAATGACGCAGTTGGATGAGGCCTCGTTTTATTCAAGACAAGTTTTACTTTATGGTGGAATAGTTTAAGTTCACTTATAAATAAATACAGTATTTTATTTTTATTTTGAATTTTTTTTTTTTTTTTACACCATTCACATTTCACACTTAATAACTTGTTAGATTAATTCTACAGGTTATTACGGTCATGTGGATACCTAATATGTGTAGGTTATTTTGTGCGTGTAATTTATCCACAATTATTTTTTATTAAATATTTATTTATTTTTTTTTACACTTTTTATGGGGGTTTTTTTTAACTTTTTTTTTTTTTACTCCCATGAAGGGAGAACTGTTTTAAATTTTTAATTTTTTTTTTTTTACACTTAGTAATGTATTAGCATATTCATATATGCTAATACATTCTAATCTGTGTCAGTCTGACACAGGCAGTGATCAGGACAGCACACAGGCCTCTCTAGGCCCCCCAGTGCTGACTGTGCAGCCGTTCCCCGGGCTCTGTCGGGTCACCGGGTGTTCCGATCACCCGACAGAGCAGGAAAACCCTGTGATTGCGCTGCGGTAACGCACCGCCGCAATCAAAGGGTTAAAGCACCGGGTTGCGGAGGTTTCCTCCACTGCCCGGTGCTCGCAGGAGATGCTCTGGGTCGGGGCCTCAAACCCCGATGTCTGCAGCGACGTCTATAGACGTCGGCAGGACGACGGCCGCACGGCGAAGTTTTAAGTCGGGGGCGGTTGTTAAGGGGTTAAAGTTTTGATAAAAAAATGTACACTAAGAACCTCAAAATTTGTATATATTCCAAAGAAGCAGAAATGCTTTTCCAAAAAATTCCTATGTTCCATTTTTCATACATGATTGTTTTTTAGTGCTTGTAGAGTGCTGCTGATATTGTGTTGTGTTTATATTTACTCACATAGACATCTCTCTGATGAGTTGGCAGAGATGCTCAGACTCCTCTGGAATTGGAAGTCCCTTCTCCATAATCTGTTGCAATATTTGTGTATATGACTTGCTGACCCTCACGTCACTGTAATACAATGTTGGTAGTAGAAGTGTATTTATTCCCCAACACAGCTAGGTTTTGAGTTTCTCTAGGTTACAATCACCTCTCCCCACCTCTCTAATCTCTCATTGATCCAAGCCCTCAGCTGACCATGATGCGTCACTTCCTGCTGAGTCTTATCTCCAGTCTTATATCAGAGCTGATATGCCAATCACTGCTGTAGAACCACCCACAGCTTAACCAGGAAGTGTGAGTGTAAAGCTGTCTGTGGCTCTGTGAAACAGCATGGTGAGAACACCCCATTTAAGCAATGCACATGGATTTGCAATGATGTGATTGAATTTTTAGCATGAACAAATCAAATCCATTGAGATCTTTACAGTTTGTTTCTCCAGTTAATATACTCGACCACCAAAAAGTAGGGTTCATCATATTATAATAAATCCAGTGTTTAACTATATTTTTACATTGTTTAGTCTCTGTTATTAATGAAGATTTTTCCTGGTTGCATTATATGTGAAGGCTCGAGTGCTTTTTTTCAATCTTTTTCTTCCTTATTTATTTAATGCAGGTCTTCACCAATCAGTTGCCCTATAAAGATGGCTTCAGAACGGTCCCTGCACATCCTTTGTGTCACTCTTTAGAGAGGATTAATGAAAATGACATCTGTCTGCTCTGTAGGGGATCTTTTTTAATTCTTTTGTGCACTATAAATGTTCTTAAGTGACTGCTTTCCAGCAGGTTTCTCCAAAAGAAATGCCCTTGGCTGCAAGTTTAAATTTAAGTGTACATTTCTCTAAGGCAAAAACTGATGATGAGACTAAAGTGTTGAGGTGTCCTGTTATTATGCACTAAATAATTCATCTTCCATGGTCCATCAGAGCTTACAGTGCATTTCATGTTGTAATCATAAGGAGATAACGTCACTTGCTTAAGAATGCAAGATGTTGTCTGGCACCAGCCCATGAAAATAGGTCCTGCTTTTCCTAGACTTGGGCATTTCTTCGTAGGCCAGCTGTTCTTCTTAAGTATTAATCTTTTAATCTGCTAATTCTCCTAAATAACTTACGTGTTTGTTGAAATCTAGAAGCAAGTGGTATTTTCTCTGTCACAATCTAAAATTGAAGAAACACTTTTCATGGAAAACTTGAGTTAAACGTTACACATTTTATGAAAAACCAACACAATCCAGCTGCTTCAATGGAGATTTAGAGGCATCAATGTTGATTCCATCTCTTCACAACTAGACACATGCTCTGAAGTCAAATGGAAAAGAGAAAATGTCCCACATTCTGTATTATTAAAGAGGTCTTCTAAGACATTGAAAAAATGGATAATAGAATAGTGTATTCACTTAAAGGGGTTGTCTCACCACAGGCTTTCGCAGACATGATCTGTTTTTCTGTCTCTTACAACTTCAAATCCAGGGGCGGGTCTCTCCTCCCACTAGGCGTGCGTTCCCTCACTGAAGAGTGATGACATCATCATTCTGTGTGAGCAGTGGAAGGGAGTGGATGTCACAGCACCGTAGACCTCCTGTAGTGGTCACTTATCATGCACCTCCCAGGTGCCAATACTTGTGACTAGAACACCTGTATTGCTGTCAACAGTTATACAAACAGCCTGAACTGATGAAAGAAATGTGAGAAATGCACTCTGCTCCCCCCTCTGTTATCAGACAGGGGGTAGAGGGGAACAGACTGTATAAGGCTGTGTTATATGGGTGTGTTATATATGGCAGATACATAGTAAATGCCCAGATCCTTCACATAGAGCCATCACTCAGGAAGGAGCAGATAGGAGATCAGGCAGCCTTTATTACACGTCAGAGAGAGTGAAAGACAATGAGAACATAGACACAGACAGCACAGAAATCCAGTTTCAATTTCTTTTTCACACAGTTTAGAGTGAAGAGTGCAGGCAGCCAACCACAGCACAGGGGGCATGTCCCGACCAGGGTTGAACTAAATATCAGGCAGCCAATCACCGCAAAGGGGGCGTAGCCCCACCCCCCAGGCTTCAGATTTAGCTCTAGACACTTACAGATTAGCTCATAGCTGCTATACTAAATGATTTAGGTAATATAAACCAATTGCAAAAGTGCTTATTTTTACTGTCCCTATCATTACAGATATGATCCAAGAAAACTTCTTTAATATATTGTTTATTTACCCAAGTGACTGCAACATTTCAGCTGTGAACAGAGCATTTCTCAAGCTTAAACACAGTGCAAACCAAGTGGTTTAAATAATGAATAGTAATGACAATACATCAATTAGTAAAATGAGATACAGATAATAATAAATATATCAAAATATACAGATATATAAGTAAGAAAATAAATACAAAAAATGTATCCTTTTTGTTGCATCAAGTTACCATATGTAACGTGTGCAATAGACATTATAATCAGTGTTCTAGGAAGCAACAGTGGATTACAAATAAACTGATAATCAAGAAATTACCAGTCACATATGTATAATCAATTATAATTAAAAATAGTCTGCTTTCCTCACAGAAAGGGTGAACTTCCATCGCACTGCTCCGGTATCTTCATAGATAAACTGCACATGCATGAAAAACTCTTGATTACACGCGCTGTAACTAATTCACTCCATACTTACTAAACATGTAATCACAAGCGGCATCAGCAGATATGCTTTCGCAGAAGAAGCAAGTGGATGTGAAACATTGATGCAATATAAGGCTCCAAAACCAGTGGGTATATTTCAGCAGTGGGTAAATTATATACAGAAGAACGGGAGAAATGGTCCCCAACTACAAAGAGGTCTCCTATGTGACTATTATAATGCACTACAGTATAACTGATGTGCATACCATGGTCTTGTGTCCGCAAGTAGAGACCCCAGCCATAGGTAAGAAGCAGTACTAAAGGACAATGTTCCTCTTAAACAGGGAGTGCAATTTCAGAGTGACAGCGCCATCAACTTTCCAACATAAAACACTCCACAAAACCACGGAGCCAACAAACTAAATACAATATAGATAAAAGTTTTAATATCATAGAAGATATTAAACAGGAGAACAGTGAAGAGGCACTAAAAAGCTACAAGGAAAAAAATCAAACGTAAAATAATGACAGCAAAGCACTAAATAGAAAGGCTGATTGCAAAAAAGAGTAAAGCTAACCCCAAAATATTTTCTAATTATATAAATAGTAAAAAGAGTAAAACGGAAAATGTTGGTATAGATGCACATGATGAGAACATCATTCTATCATTATACAAGTCACTGGTCAGACCACACATGGCCTATTGTGTACAGACATTGTAGAGCTTGAACAGGTTCAAAGGTGGGCAGCAAAAATAATAAAAGGACTGGGTGGACTGCAATACCCAGAAAGATTAACAAGATTAGGTTTATTTAGAGAAAAGACAACTTCGGAGGGACAATATCATTATGTGTAAATATATTAAAGGTCAATATAGAGATCTTTCCAAAGATCTATTCATACCCAGGACTGTATCGATAACAAGGGGGCATCCTCTATGCCAAGAGGAAAAAATGTTTCTACATAAAAATAGAAAGGGATTCTTTACTGTAAAGGCAGTGAGGCTGTGGAACTCTCTGCCAGAGGAACTTGTCATGGTACATTCAATAACAGAATTCAAGAAAGGTCTGGATGCATTTCTAGAGTGCAATAATATGACAAGTTATAATGGCTAGGATTCTAGAGGATGGGTATGAATCCAGGGATTTATTCTGATTACCAGATTGGAGTCGAGAAGGAATTTTTTCCCTAAAATGGGGACAATTGGCTTCTACCTCATGGGGATCAACACTGTAAAACAATAGGCTGAACTTGATGGACGTCTGTCTTTTTTTGGGCGTACAAACTATGTAACTATGTAAGATAGAGCTGAAGCAGGCGATGAGAGGACATTCGATCCAAAGTTATCTATCTACAATAGAAAAAAAGAAAATAAAATTAAAATAATATAATAATAGTTAACGAGCACTGCATGTGCTTCATATTAAACAGGGAAGAGGACAGACAAAAGGCAAACAAAAGTATCTAACAAGTATCATAGTTCATCATCTACTCATTTGTGGAAGAATCTTAAACTGCTAGATTTGATCATTAAACGCCTTGAAACTACTGCATATTATAGAATAAGGCACACAGCGCTGGAAACAGCATGTCTGTTACTAGCTTGTGTTGCCATCAGCAAGGGGAGGCATAACCTATGTGACAGGTTCCCTTTAAGAAAAAGTAAGCTAAAATGAGGAGAGGTTGTAAAAAATTTTAGTTAAACCCTTTACTGCTTTTATGGAATTAAGGGTAATAGCAGTGGGTTTTTTTTCAATCAAACCCCTTGATTAATGATAACGTAATTGAAAACCCTCTTAAAAGCTGGGCATTCGGGCATTTTTTAAATAATCCCTGGGAGGGAAACATTAGAAATGACATAGAGATCAACTTTTGCGCACTACCGGAAAGGGGGTGAAAGGGCCCTTTTCCAAACAATTTGAATGCCATAATTTTACAACAAGAAAGACTATTAACAAGTGGAAAACATTCAAGACAATTGAAATCTTCCCAGGTGTGGACGTTTTAGCAAATTTACCCCACGGTTATATCATACAATGCTTAGAGAATTTGCAAAAAAAAAATCAAAAACTAATTCTTATATTGTTCAGACCTCAGCATGTTAAAAAATAGAATTCATGACAGTACAATTAGAAAAGGACTGAAAAGTATGTTTGTTTAGAAGGTTTGCCAGAAAAAGCCCCGTCTTTCTATAAAGAACATGACAACATGAAGGTTGTATAGCAGTATCTGAACAAACCACAAGTCATTTGGAACAATGTCCTATCTACAGATAAGACCAAAGTGTTGATGTTTGGCCATAACATAGAGCACCATGTTTGTCAAAAATCTAAAAACAGCATATCTGTGCAAAATTATTTTTTCCGAAGGTAGTGTTTAGGGGGGGGAATTTTGGTTTGTTTTCCCAAGTTACTGTGGGCAGCTTGCCTTCGAGTAAAGCAAAACTTTGGCATGCAATGAGACATAGATCCCAAGCACACCAGCAAATCTACAAAAGTATGTCTGAAAAGGTATGTCAAGGTGTTGCATTGACCCAGTCAAAGTACAGACCTGAACCCAACGAAATGTTGTGGGGGGAATTTTAAAAGGGGAAACAGAATGACCCCCAAAGTTAGTGCTCCTTCAAAATGAACCACAATGAAAGTCGTATGTGGCTTCCCAAACCCCCCTTGATCCTGCACCCAGGAAAGAATTAAAGAGGTGTTTCGACAGTTTAAAATGCTTGTTCATCTGTCGGGTATAATGAAAAATAGAAGACAAAAAGAATACTTACCCCCGGATGCTTTTTTCTTTGGGGCTTTGGGGTCCTGGCGTAGCGTGAATTCATCATTCACGTAAGTGCAGCCAATCACAGGCCGTAACATTCATGGAACTGTGACGCATTCTTTTTGTCTTCTATTTTTCATCATGGTCCGACAGACGAACCAGCATTTTAAACTGTTGGAAGATCCTTTTAACTTACTCCACATGCAAATTTATTTCAGTCTCTGCCAGGAACTTCAACTATACAGCTTGAAAGCCACATCTGACACCAAATGCTACATCATCGTGCTAGACTTGCAAAACCAAAATAGCGTCTCCATATAAAATAAAGCAAACTACACAGATGTGTGCTTCCATAGCTGGAACACAAATCAAAAAAAAAAATTGAAACCCCTTTTTGATTGGTGACTTGTGTTTGCCAAGTGGGTGGATCACATATACCTTAAAACCAGCAGCATGGATGACAGTAAAGACATTGCTAGGCAGTAAAATAAGCTTTGGACTGAGATTTAACTGTTACTAGATTTTTCAGGATCTTCTCTGTGTCTTTCCTCGCCTCTGCTTAATTGCAGGTAAATTGCAGTTTATTGCTCTAAGACTCTTTTAGCAGCATTTTCCCATCCCTAGACACGCCACACGGGAGTGGGAAAATGCCCCGTCAAAATTCTGATTAAGAAGTTGGCCAGTATTTTATCGTCTTTTCAACACTTTGGGGGACGGTTCTGTCTGCGGTTTGCGGATTCGCCCCTCCCCCTAAAAACCCTTGACTGCATACTTTCCCCATGAAAAACGGGGGGAAGATTTGCATGTTCCGAGTTTTTTGGGAATGCCGCAGTTTTGAAATTTTCCCTTGCGAAAATCCCTTCAGTGTAGACTACTACACTATCCAGTGTAGTGGATTTTCTTTTAAAGTGTATGGGGATGGTTGCTTGTTGATCTTCAGACGGTTTCCAAATTCGCCAGAAAAACCAGCCATGTACTACCCTTGTTCTTGCACTTTTAAAACATTTTTTGAGTAGTTTAGGCAATGGGTTTGGGGGAAAAGGGGCCCGATAATAAAGAATTTTTTTCAATAAATAATTTTACGTTTTTATATTTATAGTATATTGATTTATGCAAAGTTTGTTGAAAGGTTACTGTCTGCTAAAATTACCAGCCCAGCTTTACGCCTTCTCCATTTCAGTTTACAGTTCTGCAGTTCTTTGCAAGGAAACCACCTTTTTGCAGAACATAACGTAAAATTTAATGCATTTCCCCTGATTTTTTTAAAATTTTACCTTTTTTTTAGCTTGCCTTTTATGATAGGGACGGGGAAAAATACTCTTACGTGATTATTATTCAGAGGGCCCACCCTCTATCTATGTAGGATATTTACAGTTTTACTTTCAAATAACTTTTGCACATAAAGCTTGTAATATGAAATCTTGTTACTGGTTACTGAATTAGGCACAATTTTCACCACCTTTGATGTGTATGTTTGGCACATGTGCAAGAAAAGTCCTATATTTTATGCTGTAAATTTCCATAAACTTACATTAACTGAACGTGCCAAAAGAGGGTCCTTATAGCATATATTTAAGTGTTACGGATCGAAACACCTTTTTATTTATTTATTGAAAAGTGCAGTCAACTATGCTTTGCAACACAAGGCCAAAAAGACGTAAAGGGGCACATTTACCAAGGCAGTACATGCTTTCCACCATTATGTGTTTTAAACAGTTTCTAGACACTTCTGCGGCTCATCTGTCAAAAGGAGTGTGGCCTTGGTAAAATGAGGCTTCATGGAGGTGTGGCTTAACGTGCAGTGTTATGCGGCCAAAAACTGCGTCAACATTTTGGAGCAGTTAGTGGCATATAATAAACTAACTTATAAAATGTGTAAAGTTTGAATAGACAGTTCTAACATTTGCCAGATTTATCAACATGTAACACACTGTAAGATTGTCTAGTCTAAATGTAACTCAGACAATATATCCTACCCTTTAAAGCATAATCTTTAATATACCTTTATCTAAATATATACATAAAGTGAAGGAAATAATTATTTGATCCCTTACTGATTTTGTAAGTTTGCTCACTGTCAAAGACATGAAGCATGACATGCATGATTTATGAACCTGCTTTACAGTGGATCATAAATCAGGTGCATTCCTGCGCTTGGACGACATTTCAGGCTGAGGTATACCACTTTGAGTATGTGTGGTTTACCTGTTCCAGCTGTAATGTGCCTAGAAACGGCGTAGCTAAGGGATATTTAAAAATGTATGAACTGGGCTGTGCCTGATATCGGGCTGAAAAGACGCTAAATATCTGGCGCAGCCCTGTTCATACATGTCGTCTGAACAGTCTATAATTTTAAGGATAGGTTAATTTTAACATTGAGAGATAGAATATCAAAAATATAATCCTAAAAATCACATTTTATGAAATATATAAATTTATTTGCATTTTTCTGAGAGAAATAAGTATTTGATCCCCTACCAGCCATTAACAGTTCTGGCTCCTACAGACCACTTAGACGCTCCTAATCAACTCATTACCTGCATTAAAGACAGCTATTACCTTTATAAAAGACTTCTGTCCACAGACTCTAACCTCTACAACATGAGCAAGACCAAAGAGCTTTCTAAGGATGTCAGGGACAAGATCATAAACCTGCACTAAGCTGGAATGGGCTAAAAAACCATAAGTAAGACGCTGGGTGAGAAGGAGACAACTGTTGGTGCAATAGTAAGAAAATGGAAGAAATGACTGTCAATCGACATGGATCTGGGGCACCATGTAAAATCTCACCTCGTGGGGTATCCTTGATCAGGAGGAAGGTGAAAGATCAGCCTAAACCTACACGGGACAAATTGTTAATGATATCAAGGCAGCTGGGACCACAGTCACCAAGAAAACCATTGGTAACACATTGCGCCGTAATGGTTTAAAATCCTGCAGTGCCCGCAAGGTCCCCCTTCTCAAGAAGTGCATGTGCAGGCCCGTCTGAAGTTTGCCAATGAACAGCTGGATGATTCTGTTAGTGATTGGGTTGGGAGAAGGTGCTGTGGTCAGATGAGACAAAAATTGAGCACTTTGGCATTAACTCAATTTGCCGTGTTTGGAGGAAGAGAAATGCAGCTTATGACCCAAAGAAACTGTCCCTACGGGCAAGCATGAGGTGGAAAACATTATGTTTTAGGGGTTTTTTCTTTTCTAAGGTACAGGACTACTTCCCACATCAGTGGGAGAATGGTTGGAGCCCTGTCCCGTAAAACCCTGAGTGACAACCTCCTTCCCTCTGCCATGTCATTAAAATGGTCGGGGCGGGGTTTTCCCAGAAAGACAATGACCCAAAAAACAGCCAGGGCAACAAATGAGTGGCTCAAAAAGAACCTAGTCAGGGGGCCAGCCGTCCCTCCCTTAATCCCATAGTAACCTATGGAGGGAGTTGAAGCTCTGATTTTGCCAAGCACACCTAAAATCTTAATAGTTTAAATGTTTTTTGCAAAGAGGAGGGGCCCAAAAATTCCCTCCGACATGTGCGCAAACTTCATCATCAACTTCAAAAAAATGCTTGCCAAAAAGGGTTTTTTTTTTCACCAAGTTTTAAGTCTTGTTTGCAGAGGGACAAATACTTTTTTCCACTAAAAAATGCTAATAAATGTAAAAATTTTAATACAATGTGATTTTCGGGATTATTTTGGATTTTCAAATCTCTAAAATTTAAAATTAACCTACCCTTAAAATTACAGACTGTTCATTTTTGTCATGGGAAAAATTTACACAATCAAAAAGGAAAAAATATTTTTTTTTCACTAATATATAATAAATTATATATTATATTATATAAAATATATAATCACAAATGCAGTACCCATATAATAGGCTTAGAAGTTTCCTTTTTACTCACCACTTCCCATTGAAAGCACTCCAAGTCCACATTATTCGGTCTGCTTGATATAATGTCAAATGCTGCGTTTCCTTATACCCTGTCCTTTCCCTTAGCGGAGTATCCGCCCTGACAAGAGCGACCTCACAGTTATACCCCTAAAGCACTCCTCGCTGTCCCCTATATTTATATAACAGCATAGGTGTATCAATATATATCTAAAAAAAACTCACCCATACGTGTTTCACTTAACACTGTATCTAGTTCCTGTCTAGTTTTTCATTGGGTCATCTTTTTCCCAATGTGGATGGTGTAACAAAAATCTAGTGTCCAGACTGGGGTCAGGAAGACATAATGCTGTTCATATTTCAGTATGCAATTGGGGCTTATAAACAGCCCAATTAGGGGACCAGGAGTGCTTTCCATGGGAGGTGGTGAGTAAAAAGGAAACCACTGTAAGTATGCCTATGATATGGGTACTTCGTTTGTGATATAGGATATATATATATATTTTTAGCTAAGGGTATATTAAAAAAATTTAATTTTTAAATCTAGGACATATGCGATTAAAATTATGTAGGGTAAGTGATCCCCTGCAGATTAAAAACTTTTTTTTGGGAAATTTACTGTCTATCAAAACCTTCACATTTTCTATGAATTAACATTTTTGAAAATGTGGCCCATCAGCGAAAATTTTAAAAATTTTCCAATAAGAATCAATGGCTAACATATGCAATTGTACAGCAGTAAATGTGTACACCAGACATGATAAATACCGATTCTGGATATCCTGACCTTGATGTTAGAGAGGCTTCTTTGGGGCAGATGTAGGCTAACAGTGTGCTCTTTTGTTATATATCTGGCAATTTTATGTTGGGGCACTTTTTTGACCATAATAAGAAAATAATTGGCTGCTACCTTCTTCAAAAACCTGAAAGCTTCAAACAAATGTAAACCTTTAAGTATGCATTTTTATACTACTTGCTTTAAAAGTCACTGATTGTGGGACCATCAATGTATTGATATGAAGGCTTGTTTTTTGTGGGATAGACTGTATTTTGATACCACCATCTTTAAACCTTTATTACCTTTCATTGGGTGGAAAAGAGAAAAAAAAAATGAAATTTCTGTAAATTTTAATTTTACGGCATCCGCAATGAGATATAAATCACATGCAAACTTTTTTTTGCTGGTACTACAATTACAATGATACAAAATGTATATATTTTGTTTTACAATAAAAATGTTTCTTTATATAATTTTCTTTTATTTCATATTTTAGAAACATACTTTTTTATTTTTTTTGTTAACCGGGGTTGTTTTTTTGCTAGCATAGATATTTTTAAAATTTTCATTTGTAAATTTTGACCGCTTTTAATTCCATTTTTGGGAGAAAGAACGAACAAAAAACAGCGATTTGGACATACTTTTTTTTTATTCTTTTAACTCCCTCTACTATGGAAGTTAAATAACCATGATAATTATATAGATCAGGTCATAACAGAAGTGTCAATATTAATTGTGTAAATAACAATACTTTATTGTGGGAAAATGTTTTTTTTTTTCCTTTTGAAAAATATTTTCTAGGTGACAAGACTATGTGATTGCTCAGATAATACATTGCAATTCTTCTGTATTGCAGTGTATTATACCGTGTAGCGTAATGCAAAATAGGTGTAATAAGATGATCTTGCATACAGGTTGGGGAAAAAATGATAGAGCGAGCCCCCTCCGGCCATGGTCAGCATTGACTGTGGCATCTAAAAGTTGAATAGCTGGGTTAGCCTAGAGCCACACAGCATAGGACAAAAAACCAAAACCTAAAAACTGCTTGGAACGTCAGTTTTTTGTCAAAAGCAGTTGTGTTTCTAACAAGTTTTTTGGATGGTTTTCAGTTTTTTAGCGCAATTTTTTGGACTGTTTTTGATTAGTTTTTAATGTATGAAGGACCTCTTTATCTGTCTTAGGTGAAAGCAGTTTCATGTTATATATGGTAGACACTTCTCTTGACCACTTGACAGTGTGATGAAGTCTTAAAGGGGTTGTCTCACTACAGGGATTGCTTTTTATGTTAAAGATCTTACAAAAACAAGTCACTTTGCAAAATTTGTCCATTAACAGTGTGCTAACTATTCCTAGATAACCCCTCTTGTATGTGCTGCATCAGCTCCTCAGGTCGCTATAGCTACAGACCTGTTTGATCTCTTTGATAGGCTACCAGCCCTGGTTGCTATAGCTACTGCAGCCTAGTGGAAGCCAGTAAACACCCCCTGAATTCAAAATGAAACCAAGAAAACAGGACTGAGGTAAGATGAATCAATGTAGTGAGACAACCCCTTTAATACTAAAAGGATGTTTTAAGAATAAAAGGGTAAGAAGGGCTAATTATTTAAAGTGATAAGAACATTTCAGTCATTGACAAAAGGATCCAACATAACACCTGGAATTATGAAACACACTTCAAAGCCCACAACAGATTCACTTCAATTCTCTACACCCCTAAAGTATTACCTCTATTACCTTCCATCTGTTACAAAAACCTTGGTTTTATTGTGTTGGCTTGTATAAGTAATGTTCTGCTTAGGTGATATACCACTACTTTTTTATACCACTACGCAGGTTTTCCACATTTTAATGAGACAAGTAAATACATATTTAATTAGAAAAATACTTTTTTTTAGTAGATTCTTATTGGACAGGTGTTAGTCACAGCTTATAAAACTTACACACTGCTAAGACACATTCTTAGCTGCTGAATTACTTTGTTGTCTTTGATGCAATTACGCATAAATGTGCTCTGCAGACATGACAGGGTGGTACATAGCTGCCCTCAGGTCAGTAATTATAAAGGTTATCGATAAAGGTTTTTTTTTTCAGTAGAAGATAAGATCAGAGCCTGGGAAACAAGCATTGCTACAGCAGATAGAGGTGGTCAGTAACTAGAGAAGCTTGCATAAACAAGCACAATATAAGTACTACTCTAACTCTGAAATGAAACAAGATCGAAAAAAAACAAAGTTATCTTGTAATATTCCTTATTTACCTTTGCCTACATGTTTAAAGCTAATCAATGAGATGGGGATTCATTTCATTAGGAGTTCCAAGTAAAACTGAGCAGTTGTATTGAGCTGTACTTGGAGCTACTATTTAAATGAATGAGAAAGTGACCACTTCTTCATTTAGAACGGGAAGTTTCAGAGGCCTGTTTTGGAGGTAGGTACAAGTCCCAGAGGTGACCCAGACCTGCAGTTATCTGACATTGATTGCATATTATTAAAGGGGTTTTGCCACGAAGTGACTTCCTTACCTGTTATCTGCTCAGGACAGAAGATAAACAAATGCAGTGTCATGAACTGCTGCAGGGGGGAGAATGAGGGGCCAGAGCAGTGCGAGTAAGCAAGGGAACGTCTGCAGTGCTTACTAAGATAATTACATTACAACTAGTGGATTCTCTGTACAACAGAAACTTCATACACTGCACATTTCTCCCTAGCCCCTTGCAGAGCGAGTAAGCAAAGGAGCGTCTGCAATGCTTACTAAGATAATTATTTACAACTAGTGGATTCTCTATACAGCAGAAAGCCTCATACACTGCATATTTCTCCCCAGCCCCTTGCAGAGCGAGTAAGCAAAGGAGTGTCTGCAGTGCTTACTAAGATAATTACATTACAACTAGTGGATTCTCTGTACAGCAGAAAGCTTCATACACTGCACATTTCTCCCTAGCCCCTTGGAGAGCGAGTAAGCAAAGGAGCGTCTGCAATGCTTACTAAGATAATTACATTACAACTAGTGGATTCTCTATACAGCAGAAAGTCTCATACACTGCACATTTCTCACCAGCCCCTTGCAGAGCGAGTAAGCAAAGGAGCGTCTGCAATGCTTACTAAGATAATTATTTACAACTAGTGGATTTTCTATACAGCAGAAAGCCTCATACATTGCACGTTTCCCCCCAGCCCCTTGCAAGCTCCTTCATGTTCTCTGTCATCAGATAAGAAGTGCAAACATGCAAGCCCGGCCAGATCAGCTCCTGGTCGTGTTTAATATAAACTTTTAAGTAACTAAGGGCATGTAAGGAAGGCTGTAGCTCTCACAGGCTTCACTTTTTGTAATCACATATATTTAGAAAAGTGATTAAATACCCATTTTGGAGGATCACACATCAGCATTAAATCGTGGCAAAACCCCTTTAAGTAACCAGTCTCTACATAACCTAAGAGAGGTCCAAAGTGTTATGTCGGCCACCAGACTCTGAGTGGGCAAGTATAACTTCAGCTTTCTCTTCACCTTTCCACATAACTTGCCGCCAGCAGGGACATGATAAGAAAAATGCACCAACTACAGTACATAAGTAACAAATGACTATACAACCTATGGGAAACATAGGATAAGAGGGTGGAAAATTGCTGCTAAGGTTTCCAGAAAAGAGACGGCCCGAGTTCCAAAATTCACGTTATAAACCAAAAGTGAAGAGGGGGGGGGGGGGGGGGGCTCATGGTGATGAGACAGGAAGGAGGGATCAGTGCAGACATTCCTTATATGCGTCTCCCACAATGTCTTAATATCGTATAAATATTGTGTTTCTTAGGCATGTATTTGTTAACAGTGTAATGTTATGTGCTGATGCCTTGTGTTTTTTAGTGCAAAGGTGTTTGTAATTTCCAAATAAGACATTTTGTTGGTGTGCTTGCAACAGATTAGTGTCAGATTCTGTCTAGTCTGCAGTAAATGATTCAGTAGATTTATAGAATACCTGTCAGTGCTGTGTTTATACATGGAGAGTGAGTTACCATTCATTTTCATCTGTTTTGCATTTGTTCTGAATCTCTCTGCAAAGTTTTGTCCTAAAGTTTCCTGTTATGTTTCTATTGCCCCTGTAGTTATGTTGCCTTTCAGTTTATGTTAGGAAGTTACACTTACTGACTCCAGAAGCCATTAAAAAATCACTCCAGATTAGTTCTCCTGCCAGTGTTGACTAGTCTTTCCAACCCTTATATTAAGTCCCATGTTTATAAGCTCAGAAGAGGAAGTTGCCTGGAAACTGTCATATGACCCAGAGTCATTTTAACACATCGGTGGGCCCAGTGCAAACATTAATCATTAATGGGTCACTGGTTCTTGAACATTGTTCAGAATTTATAGTTTATTGTAGGTTCAAACTCAGTTTCTCTATATAGTGGTCTCTTCATATAGGTGAACTGTTTCTATACATTAGTCTCTACACAGGCTTTATTAAAGGTCATTGTATAGAAAGACTGCACCTACTATAAGAATAGTCTTACTGTTCATGAGTGTCTTCATATACTGTAGGTGCAATCACCTTTCTGTAGGTCCGTAGGGCTTAGATCAGGGGTCTCAAATTCAGTCAGTGGGCTAAAAGTAAAAATTTGGACAAAGTCGTGGGCCGACCTGAATATTTACTAAAAAAAAGTTACATCTGATATAAAGATGAACCTTTTCATATGAAAACAAACTTAAAGGGGTTATCAAGAGAAAAATAAACTGATGACCTATCCTGAACAGGCCATCAATTTTTGATCGGATGGGCACCACTTCCGGTAGTAGCACACAAGGGAAGCAGGGGCATAGCTATAGAGGGTGCAGAGGTAGCAGTCACTACTGGGCCCTGCAGCCTGAGGGCACCCAAAAGCTCTCCTGTCACATAAGGAGATACCAACATTGTAAATGGCACATGGTAGTCGGGGGGCCCATTTCTCTTTTTGCACTAGGGCCCCAGAGCTTCAAGTTACGCCTCTGAAGGGATGTGCAGCCCAAGCACATAGCATCTCCTTTGTTGTGGCTGGCTTTGTGTACTGCAGAACAGCCCTTATTCACAGTGAATGATACTGCTCTACAGCGCTGCTTCACAGCACTGCACAGGGAGGTACAGCGTTGCCGGATTGGTACAGCTGATCTGTGCGGTTGCTGAGTGTCAGCACCCAATTGATCAACTATTGATGGCCTATCTGCCTTTCATTTGGCCATTTTAGCGCTCACCTATGTATGACAGTGTAATACCTTATAAATAACACCAAAAATACACCTATACATGGAGCAAATATATCATATGAATAATTATTACTAAAAAAAATAAAAATACAATATCATGATCCAATAATAATAAGACTTAAGGATCAAATAATACTGCCAGCCCACGACCAAATGCGACCACCACATGTGACAGTTGTACACAGGCGCTATACAGACATATATTACCGCCATACAGTCACCATATAGTAGTAGATAACCAGTGTACACAGGCTCTGCAGACATATACCACCACCATACAGTGACCAGATAGAGGTAGATACTAGTTGTATGTAGGTGATCTGCAGATATATAAGTAATTACACTGCAGTTACATTTAGTGAATCACAGGAGACGTTTCTTCAGATTGGAGTTGTTCACTTTCCTTTTTTACTCACTCCGGCCCAGACCGCTACAAATGTGTAAGTAAAACAACATACTTGCTTTGCTAGAACAACGGGTAAGCAGAGGTAGGTGACCTCAGGAGCTGAGCCCGTTTCATACACAGCGGGTGCCGGCTATTAATTACAGCCAGCAGCTGCCTTCACTGGCTGGGACTGGAGATAATCAGCCATTTAACTACTAAGATGCAGCAGTTAATGCAACTGCGACATCTTAGCAGTTATGCAGGAGGATCTGCCCCCACCTCCTGATCGACTCCCCTGCAACACAGTCTCAGAGTTCTAAACAGCAGTCAAGGCAGCCAGAAATCTAATAAAGTCCCCAAGGCCTAGCATCTTACTGCCCCTATTACCGTGCCAGAGGTAGCGTGTAATAGGAGGGCTGTAAATGCACACTTTTCTTCTATACATTAGTACTGAAGAATAATATACATGTATTTGTATCCCATATGGGGAAACAAATTACATTTAAATGTTTAAAAAAAATGGTCTAAGACTTTCTTTGTTTCCCATAGTAACCAATCACAGCTCATCTTTCATTTCATAAAGTGCTGTGAAAAAATGAAAGGGGCGCTCTGATTGGTTGCTATGGTCAACAAAGATAGTCTTAGACCAAGACAGTTTTCATACATGTGCCTCTAAAAGTTCAAAACACCACCCTTTCCCATTTTACAAATAAAAAAAGAAAAACCACAAAAAATGAACCATATCTGTAAAACTCCACTGTTAATACATAACCTTATAAGTCTCACATAATGAATGCCATGGAAAAATAACCTGCCAAAATTGCGGGGTTTTTTTGGTTGCCTATGCAAAAAATGGTATAAAAGTGAACAAAAAGTCACTCATATTCTTAGGCCGAAAAATAAAAAAGTTACTGATCTCTGAAAATGGCCCTACAAAACATATAAAAAAAACAAATCATTGTTATCAAACTTACCCAAGATACCATGTCATTTTTACTGCATTTTCCCTATTTGTCTTGGACATCGAAATGTCCCGGCTCTACATTCTTGTCTTGTCATCAGTTGTCATGATTATGCCAGGAAAATAATTGAGAAGCAGAAGTTTTCACATTAAAGGGAATCCATTACCAATATTTTAATGATTAAGACAAGTAGGAGGTGCTATGACTTTCTCTTATTGTGAATGGTAAATCCTGTGTTATCTACACATTTTGGCACATTTATCAATAGTGTCTAACTGTAAGACAATTTTAAGTTGAACTAGACAGTCTTACAGTACACCACATTTATCATAGTGTTAATGAATCTGGTGCAGGTTAGAACTGTCTTTTCTAACTTTGTACAACCATTAAATTGGCTTACTTTTACGCCACAAAGTGTGACAAAATTTTGGCCCATTTCTGGCACATATTAAACCATGCTCCTTTTGTGCTAAACCACTCCTTTTGTCAAGGCCACACACCCTCTGTTAGACGAGGCGCAGAAGTGTCTGGAAACTGTCTAAAACACATAGTAAATGTATAAAGCATGTACTCCATTATTTTTGGTGCAAATTGTGCCAGAATTCTGCCTT
>JAODAL010017958.1:0-76136 GCA_025379985.1 Phyllomedusa bahiana | reverse complement strand
GGTCCGGGGCTAGTGCAAGGCACCCATCAGCTCTCAGGGGGGATCATTTTCAGGCAAGTCGGGCTGTTTTTGAAGCGTGCCGGAGGAAGCGGGGGAGGAGGAGGGGGAAAATTTTTCCTAACCCCGACTTACCTACTCCCTGCCTTGGAAAGGGGTTGGCACAATTTAGGCGGGGGGAGAAGATGAGGAAGATCAGTTTCTAGTGCCCCTCGACCCAGAGGCTGGGAAATCAAGGCTCCATCTCTCATATGAGTGCTTGGGATGCTCCTTTTTCCTCCAACATGACCTCACATTAAGGGCCCATCAAATGAACAACAGTTATGGGGTGGCCACCCCCCTGGATCCCCAGTAAAAAACAAACTCAGCACTTCCCTTTTCCACCCACCCAAATAGAGGAAAATGCAGGAAATGGAGACCTTGCTGATTGATCAACTGGAGACATCTGTTGCGTCTGTTTCACGTTCCCCAAATGTCACGGTGGGAAAACATCATGACGTGACAGCAGTAGAGTGCCAAGTACCGTAGCGGAAGCAGCAGCAGCAGGAAAGGTGGCAAAGCCAAATGGGTGCCTCTGGAATCTTTTATTTCCCACCTCACCAACGCAGCAATGCGGGGCAACACCCCAACACACAGAGACCAGCTTTAAGATCATGGTGCAGACTATCGCGCTCAACACTGATGTTTTGTATGTTTTCCGGACCCAATAGATTTTTGGGGTATCCAAAATGGACAATGGCCCCCCACTCGCTCCCCACGCCATAGAGGTTTGTCCCTGCCCAGCACCAGCGCATATCTGAGCGGACCTCGCACAGCTGGAACAGTCATTACGAAAAACGCACCCGGGTTTCCACAGATAATGGGACTTTTGGGACTTTCATCAAGATGAAAACGGCAGGGATCTCTGATGATGTTGGCCCCCAATTGCCGGGTCACCATTAGTTGCCGGTCTACTTCACATTCCTCTTCAAACAGAAATGGGCCTCTTTAAAATTTTTTTTTTTTCTCTTTTCCCAAAAAATTTTTTGCGGTTTTGCTGGAGGAGACTGAAAAAGACAGCAAGGTTTCATGACAACACCGTATTCCATGTACTCACTTTATCTTTAGAAGTTTTGCATTGTCAATTTTTTTTGAGGCCCATGTTGCTGTGAGATACAGCTATAATTATGATCCTTTGGAAAAAAATGTGGCTTCTAATGCATTTTCTCCTCACAATTTTTAATTGTGGCTGAGAAGTCTTTTTATAATTTTTGGGGTCATGTTCTGTGAGATACGCAATAACATGGCCCTTTGGAAGAGAAATGTGGCTTTTAAGTGGCATTTCTCCCTAAATTTTTTTAATAGGGGCTGAGAAGGTATTTTATAATTTTTTGGGGCCCTGTTCTGGAGATACAGAAAAAATCATGGTCCTTTGGGAACAGAAATGTGGCTTTAAGTGGCATTTCTCCCTACATTTTTTAACGGGCGAAAGTCATTTTTAAAATTTTTTTTGGTTCATGCTGCTTTGAAATGCAGCAGAATACGGCCCCTATTCTAAAAAATGTTTTTTCTAACAACTTTTGTTCTTCACAACTGTCCCAAAATTGGTAAAGGGGTCTGCTTGAATTTTTGGGGGCATTTTTGCTGTGACATGCAGCATACAAAAGGCCGATTAAAAAAAAAAATTTTTTTTTTAAAAAAACAGAAAAATTTGTTCTTCAAAATTGTCCAAAGGGGGCTAAAGGGGGTCAGTTTGAATTTGGGGGGCATTTTGCTGGGGACATGCACTGACTACGGGTCCTATTGTAAAAAAATGTTTTTTTCCCCCTAAAAACATTTGTTTTTAAAAAATTGCAAGAGGGCTCAAGGGTGATGGGGGGCTGTCAGAAATAGGAATGGGTAAGACACTGTTAATGGACACATATTAAAAAATGACTTGTTTTTGAAAGATCTTTAACAAGCTATCAATCCCTGATTGAGACAACAATTTAATACAATTAAAAAAAGAGAAACAAAGACATGGGGGGATTCCACCTAATAAAAATGGTTTTCTAGAATTAAACACTAAAAAAACTTGAAATGTACAAAATAGCTGGTAATAAAATTCCTCTGAAATGTAAAAGGGGGGGGTACAAAAAACTTGACCAGATGTAGGTTTTTTAGAGGAAAAGGGAGTATGGAGCAGGACAAGAACAAAGTCGAGACAATTTCCCAGCCCTTGAGAAAATGAGAAAAAGAATGCCAAGAAAAAGGGCACCTGGGTTAAACGGGGGCTTTTTAAACCCCCAGTATTTCCAAATGAAGCTCAAAAAGTCCGCACTCATATGGAGGGGCAAAAACCTACCCCCGGGGGGGAGGGACAGTATATGTCCATTCAACTAAAAGGTGGGTTAAAGATTTTTTCCCTTTTTCCCGGGATTTTTAATCTGGGGTCATGCAGGTTTTTTGGGTCATGCTGTGGCCCAGGGGCAGGGATATTCAATGTCCGTTGAAAAAAAAATGGGGTTCAAAGCCCCCTTTTTTTTCCGGCACTTTTTTAAACTGGGGGTATGCAGTTTTTGGGGGTCATGCTGTGGCCAGGACAGGATAGTCAAAAGTCCTGAAACTAAAATGGTGGTTAAAGACCCTTTTTTCGGACTTTTTATTGGGGTCCCTGCAGGTTTGGGGCTCATGCTGCGTTCCGGACGGGATATTAATGTCCGTTCAAATAAATGATGGTTCAAAAAATACTGCCTTCTGCACTTTTTTAAATTTGGGTGAGCAGGTTTAAAAAGGGCATGCTTGGGTACAAGACAGGGAAAATGAATGGTCTGTGATTTTTTTTTTTCTGTGGCTTTTTTTAACCAATGTGTTTTAAAATGTAGCACGTATCCATTTGACTTTGTGGATTTTAATTCCAGCTTCTCCCCCCGTTTGGGTGTAAAATGAAGGGGTTGTTGCTCCCCAAGACTTTAATGGCACGGCGATCATCATCATCGACCATCGAATATCTTTTCGATGATGGGCCCACTATCGACCATCGACCGATGTCGAAGCCCCAAAGTAATCGCTCAACACTAGTAATAATCTATTCACTATCCAGCTGCTAGCAAGCAAATATCCACTTTAAGCTCACCATTTTCTTATTCTTATTGCATGTCTGCAATCAGAATTGGAGATATTGTTTGTGTTCCAAAATTCGCACTTTTGACTTTTTATTATCTGACAATGTACCCAACGCATTTGAGATCACATAAGGTGCAATTTATGACATAAACCATACAGATGCTATTACAATTGATGCTTTGTTTTAATTTAATTTTCTTTTGATTTTCAGACACCTAGAATCCTTTAAGGGTAGTGTCCAAATTGCACACATGACAAGGATGGCTATCACATTTGTAAAAACCAGTGTTTAACAACCAGGTCATTGAAGACTAGCCTATAGATTTAGGATTACAGGACAATATGTTTTTCAAACTTGCAGTTTTTTTTGTATACAATATTGAACCTTTCCTGTAGAGTACTACCCAACACCTCAGTAGGTGTAGTTAAGTATTCATTAACTAAGTTTTTTATTTGTTGAAAGTTTTTACTATTACATAGTTTGTAATGCCGAAAAAGACAAGACATCTATCCAGTTTATCCTATTGTACTATAGTTTTGATTCAGAGGCAAGAAACCTCATGAGGTAGAAGTAAATTGCCCTCATTTTAGGGAAATAAATTAATTCCTGGCTCCAATCTGGCAATCAGAATAAATCCTTGGATCAACCACCCTTCTCCAGAATACTGGTCACTATAACTTGCTTTATTATTACACCCTACACACATTATTACACACTATATTATTATACACTATATTTTAATACAACTGTAGGTTAGGTGGAGCATTGAGTTATCTTAAGTTTTAAGTTAGCACTTAATTTTATGACCTGGTACCAACAATTTTGTAGCTCTATTTTAAAGTCACATTGGGTATCCTCTTTGTTGAAATTTAGAGCAAATATTTTAAGCTTTCATTTCATATTCAGACAATCCAGTACAGTTTCTTTTTCCGTGAATGAGTTCACCCACTGAAACAGATTATGGTATGCTTTGAATGATTCCTATATTGCAAGACAGTATTCCCTGCAGTTTCTACCCAGTAGATGCATGAGCAGATATGATGGACAGATTTCAATTCTTAGCAGAAAGAGATCTAAGGAATTACAAGAAGAATCTACGCAGGAATAATATCTCTCCATGTCCTTTCAGCATTCCATTTATGAATATCAAAGATAAGAGTGATCTACTGCTTGATGGCAATTAGATCATTATTTTCAAAACATACAGAGAAATATGGACACAGATATCTTTCCAGAATGCTTATGTCCCTTACAAAACCTGTAACATAATTGGAACATTACGAGCTTCTAAGGCAATCCCAAGGTGGATCACAATTGTATAATCAGCAGAAGCTGGAATGTAATTATTAGAGATGGGCGAATTTCTCAAAAATTCGATTCGGTCACTTCGCCAAAATTTTCCCGAAAAAAATAAATTCGGCCCGAAAAAATTTCGGACGAATCGTTTTAAAAAAAGCAGCTATTTCCAGCGCACAGAGCCTGAAAGGGTGCGTAGAACGTTGTCCATGCTTAAATATCAGGGGAGTTTGGGTATGGCTTCATACAATGTTTGTTTTAGTATGACACGCGATACTGCCGCCACTCTTAAATCGCTTCACTATAAAATTCCCTGGCACTTAAGGGGGCAAAACTTAAAAAAAAACTCAAGGGGGAATGTAGCCTGAAAAAGTCTGCCAGTAAAAGTAAAAAAAACAAGTGAGAGCTAAGGTGGAAACTTTTAGTGACAGAGGTGGAGGTGGGGCGGCACCCCACAGCGCATGGGGTCAGCAGTGGCACAATGCCTGGAGGTGGCAAAACGGGGAGAACCACAAATGGCACAATGACGAGAGCGGAGGTCAGGGCGGCGCACATGGGGTCAGGCATGCCACAATGACACCCTGGAGGTGGCAAAAAAGGAGGAACCCAAAATGGCACAATGACTGAGAGCGGAGGTCACGGGGCAGCACATGAGGTAGGCAAGCACCAAGACACAGTGTGGAGGACAGGGCAGCAGCCACAGCAGCAGCATGAGGTCAAAAAAGGGGGCAAAAGACACAGTGTGGAGGACACGGCAGCAGCCCAGCGCAGCAGAGGTCAGAAAGTGGCACAATGAACAGTGTGGAGGACACGGCACAGCCACAGCACAGCTGGGGTCAGACATGGCACAATAATTCTGGAGGTGGCAAAACAGTTTTAAAAGGCCCAGAGGGCACAACCCAACAAAAGTGTAGAGGCACAACAGCAGCAGAAATGGGTCGGGCGGGGGGGCACAATGACATTTTCTGGAGGTGGAAAAACGGAGGAAACCCACGAAGGCAAAATGACTGAGACGGAGGTCAGGGGGCAGAAGCAGAGGTTTAGGCAGTGGCATAATCATTCGGAGGTGGCAAAAACAGGACTGGGCCACAGAGGGGCACAATGACTGAGAGTGGAGTCAAAAACAGCAGCATATGAGGTGGGGCAGTGGCAAATGACATTCTGGAAGTGGCAAAAAAAACAGGAGGAAGCCACAGAAGGCACAATGACTGAGAGTGGAGGCCCACGGCGGCAGCAGATGAGGCCCAGGCATGGCACAATGAACAGTGTGGAAGACACGGCAGCAGCCACACAGCAGCATGAGGTCAGAAAGTGGCACAAGACATTCTGGAGGTGGCAAAAAACATTTATTGGGCCACAGAGTGGCCAAAAATCACACAGTGTAGAGGTCACAACGCAGCGGCGAGGTGGGCAGTGGACAAGATTTCGGAGGGGCAAAACAGTATTAGGCCCAGTGTGGCAAAATGACCCCGTGTTGGAGGGCACGGCAGGAGTCACCCACACATGAGGTCAGAGAGGGGGCACAATGACATTCTGGAGTGGCAAAACAGGAGAAACCACAGAGTGGCAAAATGATGAAGCGGAGGTCAAGGGGGCAGCAGCATGGGGTCGGGCAGTGGCAAAATGCCAGTTGGGGGACATGGCAGCCCACAGCAGCAGCATGGGGTCAAAACAGTGGCCAATGAAAATTCGGAGGTGAAAAAAAAAAGGGAGTGGGCCACAGAGTGGCACAATGACAGAGATTTGGGTGACGGCAGCGGGAGCAACAGCATGAGGTCAGAAGTGGACAATGACACAGGGGGATGTCACGGCACAGCAGCAGCCATGAGGTCATAGAGTGGCACAATGACAGAGTGTTGGGGGGTGGCAATACCACCCCTGGTAAGATGGTGGGGGCCAGATGGAGAAACTGCAGCAGATGTGTGGCATCAGGGGGGGGCCGGCATCAAAAAAGTGGCTGAGGCAGGAAAATTTGAACCCAGACTGAGCCAAAGGGCAGGGTGTGTGGAAACCCTGGCCGATCCCGCCAAATTTCATTTTGTCAAAAGCAGTCGTTCCACTTTTTTTCCCGTGGAAAACGGGTTCTCCTTGGGGAAACGATGGCCCCCCCGACTAAACACCCGCCTATTCACACTATGGCCGGGCAGGACCGCTTCTCCACTGCAAACTGGGCAAGTTGCGGCCCCCACACATCCCTTTTTTGGCTGCCCAGTGTCCAGGGATTTTCAAATGAGGTGACAAGTGCTGTCAAGTAGGCCACAACCTGTTGGTTCAGGGACTGCCCGGGTCCTGCTGCTGCTGTTTGCGGGTGACGGCCCTCCCCCATGGCGGGGAAAGGAAGCTCCCTCACATGACTCCAGACTGGGTTTTTCTCTGATGGAGCGGTACTGCCCCTACCCCCCCACTTTCCCCCCCAGCAGCCGCGGCAGTAGTACGTGAGCGCTGAGGAACCCCCCGGTCAGACCGTCAGAGGAGGGACGATGCCGCACATAGGCAGCGGCCCCAACGTTTACGGGGATTTTCCCTATAGAAATTTGATTTTTGGCCTCCCTCTCAATAGCGGGGAAAAAGGCTCCCTTTTTTGGCCCAGTAGCGAGGGTCCAATAGGGTGGAGAGCCAGAAGTCATCCCTCTGGCGGATCCCTGACTATTGGTGTCACTACCCAGGCAAAAACATGCTGCGGGCCATCGCAAAAGTGACTCCGGGGGGCCCCCCCTGCCTCCATTTCCATGTAACTGCCACGGTGCTTGCGGGCATTGCCTCGCCCTTCCTCATTCCCCCCACCCACCTTCTCCAGCTGCCCTCTCCTACCCCCCTTGTCACCGGGGGGTAGAAAACCCACTCATTTCCCCCGGAAAATGCTTTTTGCTCTAATTCCTCCTCCTCCTCCTTTCAGTCCCCACCGGACTCATGTGGCCACGAGATTAGTCGCCAAAAATCCCAGCCCCTGCCCCCCAAAAATTTTTCAGCTTCTTTTTCCGGACATGAAGCTTTTGGAATGAGTTTTTCATCCGTAGTCCGGGCGACGGGGGGGGGACAAATAACTCGCCTCTCGAATGGCCCAACAAACGGCAGGTGTCACCATAGCGCCACTGGTGGACACAAATTTACAGAGAAGAACTTCTGTCTCCCTGGATCCATAAAAAAACGTTAAGGGCCTTTTTTCTGTTTACAGTCGGTCCAACAGTCAAGCTGGAATTCCAGGGGGTGGAAATATCGCATATCAGATGTGTTGGGGGGGGCCCCGTTCTCCCGTGTAACTCGGGGAGGGTGTTCCGGGGTTTTTTTAGATGGAAAAAGTGCATGCAAAGTTTCCGGGCCTTTTCAGAATCTGCGAAGATCGGTGGAAGCTTCAGGAAATTTTTTTCACAACGATTGAACACGTGCGCCATCGGGGGGCCATGGACCATCCCCCCCTCGGGTGTAGCGCGGACCCCCAGTTCCCCCATTGTCCCCCCACCATGGTTCCGATTTGCAGTTGGCGCAGAAAAAAGCCAACATTTTCTTGCTCATACGCGGAGCATTCCCTCCCTGTTGACTTCCCGTTCGCCGAGGCAAGGGGTAAACTGCGTGAAAAACCCGCTGTGCCCTACACTTGTGGATGAGGAGCAGTACTTGTGGAGGCTGAATGGGGTGATGGTAGGGGAGGAGGGGCGGACATTGGCACGGGTGCAGCATTTTTACAATGTGGAGGAAAAAGCGGCGTCTCCTGCCCAAAAGGTTTTTGGTGTGCCTGGGCAGGAACCACTTCACCCGGGGGCCGAAAAGGACATTTTCGGGGCCCTGACCGTTTTACAGCTCCGACTTCCGCGCTGCCGTCACCTTGGAACAAACCGATAAGCTCAAGGACTGACCCACCTTCTGTTCTAAATTTATGAAGTGCGGGTACTGCCTTTTTGGAAAATAAATTACGGCGGGGAAAACTCTCCACTCGGCTGGGGACAAGCCATTAGTTTTCCTGAATGGTGCAGAGTCCACCTTTTGGGGAAAGGGAGGACGTTTACCAAAAAACTTGGACAGGAGCAGGGTAGCTGCTGCACCTTAGGAGGGTTTGGACGCCTATGTTTTTTCTTTTTTGCAATCCCTCCTAATGACTGCTGGGCCCATGAGTAGGAGGACAGGGCTCGGCCCGGGGAGATAGTAAAAGAAAAACAGCCCCCTTTTCTGCAGGGGTGGGGGGAGCCTTGACTGGTCAAGGAAATGCTGCCAGGGCGTTTGGCTCTGCTGTTGCTGCGGGGGGAAAAATGGACCCCCCAATCTGAGCCCATGTTTCCTCCCGGGCCCCACCGGTTTGGTGACGCTGCATTGTTGACGCGGGGGGCCGGGTGCCAATGTTATTTTCCCGGGGCCCACATTTCAACTTTTCCCCAAGATTTTACATATACCCATATTTTGGCTCCTCCGGTGTCTTAGCAAAGAACTGCCACACCGCCAAGTATCGGATTTTACCCCCAACGCTCCCCCCACTGATAACTACTCGGAGGCCCCCCTTTCCGCTACTTTCTTGGACCTGCGAAAAGGGGTTTTTTTTTCCCCTGGCCGCTTGGGTCCCCGACCTCAACTGCGCTACCCTGAATCCCCGGCCACACACCCACTCTGTGCGCTGCTGCCCGACCGCAAGCTGACGCCCTTTCTCCTGACGATGGAAACCCTTGCCTCACCCGGCTCCCAAGTGCGGTCGGTACATCATCATCTATTTTTGTTTCATCGTCACGCTGTCCTCATCCCGTCTTGGTTTGCCGAGGCGACCACTTTACCACATGACCTCCCATGCCACTCTCCACATCTATACTTTGGGGGCCTACGCAAGAAAGGGATATTGGCCCATTTCTTCGCGCCAAGTATGTGACTGCCCTCCTAAATTGTTTACCCCCTATATATGGGGCTGAGCCCGACCCCATAAGATCTCGGGTAGGGAACCGATGGGGCAGAGGCGGGCTGAGGACAGTGAGGGCCCCTGACCCCCCCCGGGCCATGCCAACTAAGGGTTTGTGTCTGGGTTTTCCCCCCGACCTTGGCTGGGGTTTCAATGTCCCTCTGAGAGGGAAAGGGTGACCTAGTCAACCAACAAGAACCCCGGTTTGCTGAACAACACACGGCCGCTAGAGGGGCGCGGGGGAGTTGTGGCCCCCTTCCAGTGACCCCCTGCTGCGAAGTCCCCCTTTTCTGTGCTGCGACCTGGGCCCCGTTCCAGGAATTTTGTGCCTGCCAATCGCGGTGCAGAGCCTGCCACCTCTCGTCTGACATACTGTTTTTTTCTAAAAAAGTACGACACTGTTTTTTATGATGATATCTGATATGATAAATATAACCCTGTTTTTGACTCCAAATAAACCCAGGGAACAAGTTTTGGTAAACCCCTTGATATAAATTGCGCTCCCCAAATGGCCAGAAAAAAAAATTTTCTTGATGTTCTTTTAAAAAAAAACTGGTGTTTTTTAAAAATGTAAAAGCACAAAACAGGCTTAATTAACCTTTTGGACATGAATTAGGCTACAGGGAAAAAAGTATATTATTTTGGCGTTGAAAAAGACGGTTTTTTTTTTTTGTCAGCACAAACCCCAAAACAACCTTAATTAACCCCTGGATGTAAATGCGCCAAAAAATTGAGCCGCACAAATAGTACTTTGTAGCATGTTACAATTGCGTGTTTTTTTTACGACACAACAAAAGGGTACAGTTGTAATTAAAACCTTTTCTTTTAAATTAGGCTACGAAAAATGTTTTATATTTGAGTTGAAAAAGATTTTATTTTTGTCAGAAAAACCACAAAAAAAAACGCTTAATTAACCCCCGGATTAAATTGCGCCAAAAAAATTTACCCACAAACTAGTAGCTTTTCCGTGTTACAATTGCGGTTTTTTTACGCCACAAACAAAGAACCCTTGTAATTAAATTTTTCTTGTGAAAATTTGGCTACAGGAAAAATGTATAAATTTTTTGGGGTTGAAAAAGCGGTTTCTTGGGGGGCAGCCACCAGCAAAACAACGCTTAATTAACCCCTGGAAATTAAATTGCACCAAAAAATTGGCCGCACAAACTAAATAGCTTTTTAGCGTGTTACAATTGGTGTTTTTTCCCACGCCACACAACAAGAATACAGTTGTAATTAACCTTTGCTTTTTGAATTAAAACTACAGGAAAAATTATATATTTGGCGTTGAAAAAGATGGTTTCTTGGTGCACACCCGCAAAACAAACCTTAATTAAACCCCCGAAGTAAATTGCGCCAAAGAAAAAAAAGGCCGCCAAAAATAAGCTTTTTAGCGTGTTTTCAATTGGGGGTTTTCTACGCCACACAATAAAAATACAGTTCTAATTAACATTTTTCTTGTAAATTTGGCTACAGGAAAAATGTATAAAATTTTTGCATTGAAAAAGACGGTTTTTTGGGTCAGCACACCAGCAAAACAACGCTTAATTAACCCCTGGATGTAAAAATTTCGCCCAAAAAAATTGAGCCGACAAACTATACTTTGTAGCATTTACAATTTCGTGTTTTCTCGCCACACAACAAGAGATACAGTTGTAATTAACCTTTGCTTGTGAAAATTTTGGCTACCGGAAAAATGTTAATTTTGGCGTTGAAAAAAACGGTTTTTTTGGGTCCACACCGCAAAACAACGCTTAATTTAACCCCCGATGTAAATTCGCCAAAAAAAATTTACCCCACAAAAAATAGTAGCTTTGTAGCATGTTACAATGCGTTTTTCTACGCCACACAACAAAGATACGTTGTAATTTAACCTTTGTTGTGAATTAGGGTAAAGGAAAAAAAGTATTATTTTTGGGGTTGAAAATACGGGTTTCTTGGGGGGCACACACCAGCAAAACAAAGCTTAATTAACCCCCCGGGGAAAATTGCGCCAAAGAATTGAGCCGCACAAACTAGAGCTTTGTAGCGGTACAATTTTGGGGTTTTTTATGCCCCCACAACAAGAGATACAGTTGTAATTAACCTTTTTTTTGGAATTAGGCACAGGGAAAAATTTTTAATTTTGGCGTGAAAAAGAGGTTTTTTGGGGGGCAACCCAAAAAACGCTTTAAATTAAAACCCCCGGGTGTAAATTGCGCCAAAGAATTGGAGCCGCACAAATAGTAGCTTTTGTACGTTTTAAAAAATTTCGTGTTTTCTACGCCCCCACAACAAGAGATACAGTTTAAAAATCCTTTCTTGGAAATTTGGTCAGGGGAAAAATGTTAAAATTTTGGCGTTTTAAAAAAACGGTTTGTTTTTGTCACCACCACAAAACAACGCTTAATTAACCCCCTGGAGTAAATTGCGCCAAAGAATTTTAGCTGCACAAACTAGTAGCTTTTTACTGTTACCCCCCTTTCGTGTTTTTTCTACGCCAACAACAAGAGAACATTGTAATTTTTCCTTGCTTGTGAATTAGGGTACAGGGAAAAAAGTATATATTTTGGGTTTTTAAAAAACGGTTTCTTGGGGGCACACACCCGCAAAACAACGCTTAATTAACCCCTGGATGTAAATTGGCAAAAAAATTGAGCAGCCAAAAATTTTTAGTGGGATTGTATTGTAAAAACGTGTTTCTTTAAATGAATACAACAGGGAAATGGCTTGATCCCACTTGGAATTGAAGTAAAAGCACTGCAGTGGCCACACTGGATTTCAGACCAATACCCCAAAAAAATTTAAAAAAAAGAAAATTAAAAGGGAAAATCTCTGGGAAAAAAGCGAACAACCCCCCAGAAATTGCTAATAAAAATTAATTTTCATAAGAGCTATCACCGCGGCAGCACCCCTTTCCCGATCAGTACATGAGAGCGGATGAGCTCCAGCGTCGCGCCCGGGGCTTATATAGTGCGGTGACGTCACAGAATCCCCCGTCTCGATTGGCTTCACCTCTGCACATGTCATGCAGGCCCAGCCCCCTTTTCCCCCCAGAGGCTTTGCCCCATGTACGCCATGTGCTCGCAGCCCTTTTTTCAATCAAAAGCAACTTCGTTCACCCCAAGTACCCCAAAAATAGCTTTCGTTCCGAAACCAAAATTTTCCCGAAATTCTAAAAAGAAAATTCCACTTCGTTAGAATCAATTCGCCCATCTCTAGTAATCATACATATTGGGGTTGACAAGAGGTTAAGCTCAATATTCAATGTGATATTTTTTTTAAATAGAGTGTATAATGTTAATAGCTGCTCCTGATGTAAAGAGATTTTACATATCTAAAAACATCTAAGAAGATATTTTGATTTATTTGTAGACTTTCATTTAGACTTTTGCATATCACTGCATGACTGAAAAAATGTCAGTCTGTAAGTGATTTTGCAGGGATGTCTCTGAACATCTTTGCAAAGTAAGCATGTGCATGGAAATTGTGCAGCTGCAGGAGTACAGAGCCATCTGCTACACTTTTGGAGTCTCCAGAAAGTCTCTGCAGAAAGTCCCTGGTTTTCTGATCACTGTATACACATGCCATTACATACACTCCCTGAATACAGTTTCACAGGAAACTTCAGGCTCCTTCTTTTGTCCTCTATGATCATGTGATCGCCAAAGTAACTGCAGGAGCTGGTAAGTTTTTTCAGATCCAGATTTGGAGTATATTTCAGGAGTATCTATTCCCCTTGTAACCAGTGTAAATATATATCAGCCTCAGTGACAGGAGAAATCCGCAGTAAAAAAAAGTATTGAAAAAGCAGTCCCTTCTTTTTTACATTAATATGGGGATGTCCAAAAAAAAGAAAGACACAAAATTAAAAATAAATAAAAAATACTGGTAGTTTAAACATATTTTAGCGCTGTCTCTGATGATTACAGTAACTATTTTCAGCTTTCTTGCATTGAAAAAAGTTTAAAAAAATTTAAAAACACATTTATTTTCTTTTTCAATTTTTTCCCCTATACAAAATAAAATCAAATGTAAAACTTATATGATAAAAGCTCTATATTATGGAAAATGTTGTGGAAAAAAATGAATAACCAAATGTAAGAAAGCTATTAAGCTTCCAAACCCACATATTTCTTTACTTTAAAAATATAATTACCTGGTCATGGGTATGGGGAAAGTGGCTTTGTCTTGAATACTGGGACATCTACTATTCTTAGTGTTAGCCAAAGTCTAATTAAAGAGTTAAAGAGAAAGTATGTAGAAAATCGTGTACAGTACATGTTAAGCAAAAGGATTCTGTGTGTAATATGTTTATTAAATTCTATATACCAAAGGGTTTTTAAAGAAAATATATACAGTACTAGCACTAGCTGGGTGCCTGTTTCAGGTGGCATTATTATAAATCTGTATAGCATTTAAATGACCTTGGTTATATACACTATCCTAAACAGGACACTATACTACTTGGGTTCAATACCCTCTATGACTGTAAGATCTGTTGGGTAGGACCTGTTTACTTTTGCTGTAGAACACCTTTAAACGAAATTTTATGGTAAGTCAATTATGTAATTGTTTATCATTTTTTGAAACATTTAAACAATGTTAATATGAATAAAGCTAAAGTGTATTATTTTATAGTAATTTGTTCTATCATAACCATTGATCTTTAAAACTCACGGGATCACCATCTCTAGGATAATATGGTTGGCACATGTAGAAATTGCTACTCCAGCACAGTGGGTTAGGTTCAAATCATGTACATGGTAAAACAATTCATAGTAGAGTGCAAAACATTCCAAAATAAACCCTAGGCTATATTTCCTCTATCTAACACAATATCCCTTACTATTAGACTTCTGCCCAGCACTGCAAAATCATCACAGTATTTTTCCATATACTGAGTTTTATGGTTTACAGACCTTGCCATAGCTTGTCTTTCCTCAGACTGACGGCCTAGCCTGATGGCTCAGCCCATTCTTCAGAAGTTCATCTTAGTGTCTACTAATGAGTCCAATTGGCTCAGAATCGAGGCTGTACAGCACAGTGGGATTTTCTCTTCCTACTCCCAACCAAATCCTTTTTCTACTTTTAACCATAACTTGATTATACTATAGATAAATGTCTATTATCTGAAGGATTTTAGACAGTCAGCAAATATTTAGCACTCTAGTGGCATAAAGATGCCCCTCCAGCAAACACACTGCCATATTTATATAGTTTTATGTGTATTAATCACAATTAACAGACTGCATTTAAGAATAACTGATGCCTAATAAAAGCAAAATATTATTGCTTTGCAAGAAAATGGATTTGAATTACAGTGAGACATCTGGCTAGTGATTAATTAGTACAGTAAATTTTATTTATGGTGCTTACTGTGTTTTCTCATTATTTTGACAATTAAAAAGAAAATTAGACCAAACAAATATTGTTGTTTTTAACAAGCATTATCATCTACATCTCACTAGAATAGTAGATCAATCAGTTTAACACTTAATTGATTGAATAAATTATGGGTAATCTTCTATGGATTTCATGGATCAAGCTACCCACACTAGTCACTGATTGACAGTGGGTTTAAAGCTAAGAATATATAGACTAGAAACATAGGTAAAGAAGGTATAAAGCCGGGGGTTGTTACCATGAGCGTGTTCAGTATGTGAAAAACCAACATCAGATGCACAAACACATCAGAAGACAGTCAAGCTCCAAAACCAGGAGACTGAGTGTCAAGTTTCAGGTTACCAATCCGTAACAGAAAACCAAGGGTTGAATTTAGGAAAAAGCTAGGGTCAAGGTCAAGTCCAGACTTGGGGTCAAATAACAATACTATAGCAATAATATATAAATGCCTGATACCTCTTAAAGTGGGCCACTAGAACTTACACAATCAGTATATCTTGTTTGCCATGACTGGCAGCCAGATGCATGGAACCCATTGCCACCAGTGAAAGGTCATCACTGCATTAGGCTGAAGCAAGTAAAGAAAGAGTAACTTGCATTTATCAACATGCTAGAAGTGCGCACATTCTTTCTAGCATGTTTTTTTGTCACACAATATTATATTCTTTTATGAATGTCTTGTGACACCACACGCTAAAGATAATCTTCACACATGTACACACTTCACACGTGAGATTTTAACAGATTCCAGGGCAAATGTGCGAAGTATGTAAATAGGGTTTCTGTAACTCTATTAGCATGCCGTGAGAAATTTCCATGAGGTTTTTGGTGCTGCCATTGAAACAAATGCCTAGTTAAATAATTAAAACTAAAAATTCTACTTGAAGCAAAAATGATATGGTAGTTAGTATTTAAAGTGCAAAGAATTTCATGTCCTATAACTGAACCTTATTTTCTAATAAGTCACCTATTATTTAAGTCCATACTTATGACATAAAATCTATAAAACATTATATCCTGATGTCATCAATGAACTCAAACATAATACTACTAACAACATTTTTCACATAAAGTTCAATCAATCATAGCATAATACCAACTGTAACAATGCAAATCCTTTAAACAAATTACTCAAGCGATAACATATAATATGAAATATTAGAACAATACTCCTGGTGTTTTATAAATTCTGCTTTTCATATTTATAAACATTAAAAAACTCAATAAATTAAGAAATTTTGAATTATATTAGTTGATAGCAACATAGCATTTAAACTTCAACTTACTGTATATATTTAATGCAACATGTGTTCTTTTCCAAAAGTATGCTAGCTTTTTATGTGTCCAATCCAATTTTTGCACCCTTGCTTTATTCTTAGTCTTTGTTTCTCTCATTTTTATATGTGTAATCATACACTGTAGCAAACTTAGATACAAGCTGTACCAACCATAGATATCAATACTATACCAAAGATCACTGCAAAAAAAAATACAAAAATATAAAAAAAAAAATATTATATTTTTCTAACTATAAGATGCACTTTTTTTTTCCCAAAGTTGTACTATGTACTATCTCAGGCTGGCAGGAGGCTGGTGAGTGCCGATGCTGTAGGAAGCTGGCGGCGGGATTTAAGAGGATAAACCCTGCCGCTGACTTCCTGCAGCATCACCCCACTCCTCCTGCCGGCCCGAGATAGTACAGTACAGCGGTGGCCGTTGGCTGTCCAGTTCAATTAGCAGCCGCTGCTAACAGCAGGGATGGAGTCAGTTCTGTCCCTGCTGTTAGCACTGCACTATAAAAATAGTTAAAATCCCCCCTTTTTACAAATAAAAAATAAAAAACGTTACACATAATTGGTATTGTAATGTTTTTAAAAGCCCAAATTATTAAAATATTACATCATTTATACTGTACATTGTACACCATTTCATATCCCAAAAAAGTTGGAATAAAAAGGGATCAAAAAGTTTAATCTATCCCAAAATGGTACCAATAAAAACTACAATTTAGCCCACACTTGTTGCTTCATATTTTTTTCCTATTTTCCTCCTTCAAAACCTAGATTCGTCTTTTGGCCCAGTGCGTCTTATAGTCTGAAAAATACGGTATGTTCTTGTACCCAAATAGGGCCTCTACAAACTCTGGGCCCTTTAAACACTTCAGTGGCTATAGTGACTTGTTTAGATAAGTACACATTTTTTGTCCCAAGTCTGTAAAGTAATGCATTCTTATTGTTTGGTATTCTTCTTTACCTATGCATACTCTGAAATGCAAAAGCAGTAAATATCTAGTTTCTTTATGTTTGCTATTTTGTTATTTTTTATTTTACTTGAGATGCAAGCTTTGTTACTAGCAGAAATATTTATTTTATTGCCTTTGCTAAAAACACTCAACTGTCGGTATCAAATGTCCTTGCTAAACATGCTGTTCTTGCATTTTTAGTATTGATACACTAATAATTTTGCTTTGGCTTGCTTTGCTCTCTGTAGGATCTTTCATTAGACCCTAATCATATTGCTATCTTACAATATTTGTGGCAATGCTTGTACCTGTCTTAACGTAATTAAATTGAATACTAAGGGCAACTTGCATGAAACTTGGCATGTCAAGGCCATTTTTTCGCATCTTTTTTCAAGTGATAAATGTGCCTGAATATATGAAAGTGGTTAATGTGTGGTCAGAATTGGTGCCTAAGGTTCAAGGTCCCTCGCATCTGTATTTGGCATGCCAAACATGCATTAGTAATGCGGCAAATGTGTATTTGACATACAACCAGTACACCACAGGTCTGGTGCACTTTTTAATAGTTCCATACTGCACTTTATGCTTAGGGTAAGGTGCATTAAGAAACTATTAAAAAGCGCACTATTTGTATTGTTGGCCTGTAATCGGAAACATTATTAATTCGGTAGGGTAGAACAGGACCGACTAGGGCAAGCCACCAGGATTGGGGATGCCCTTTTCAGGGAAAACACCCCACATGGAGGTAGGGTCTTCCACGCAGTTGTAGTAGGGATATCTTATCCCAGGTTACCCTGGTGCATTTGATGGGGTTACATTTAAGTAACATTAAAGTTTAAGTTTTAACCCTTTTTCTATAATTCAGTAATACAGTGTTTTGATAAAAGGTTATAGATAGGTACTGTTTATCAGTGATATGAATCTTCTTTGTAGACAATGTGTCCAAACACTGATGTGCAAGAAGATCTTAAGCAGGGCCATTCCTAGGGGCGGGCGAGGCGGGCGATCGCCTGGGGCGCCGGGGCTCCGCTCACCCAAGAGGGGAGCCGCTCACCTCGCCCGCCTCGCGGTTAGCCCTAGACTCTGCCAGCAGCTGCACACACTTAGTGCAGCTGCTGGCACAGGGAGGAGGCAGGACGGATCGCTCTCCTGCCCTGTATGTATCAGCACTCAGTCAGCGCGCTGATACATACACAGCAGCGTCGCAGGGGGCGCACGGCTTTCACCACGCCCTCTGCGACGCTTAGTCTCGGCTCCCATCCCAGGAGTCCCCGGGGAGCTGAGTGTAAGCAGTGTGATGACGTCACGCCGCTTACACTGAATCCATGCTCCCTGGACCTGGACCCGCTGTGTTTTTTTTTTGGAAAGGTAAGTGAGTTTTTTTTATGTTTTATAGGGGACCAAGCTGGTTACAGGCGGCAAAACAGGCTACAGGGGCAAAAACTGGGTGCAACTGGCTGCAGGGGCAACAGGCTACAGGGGCAAAACTGGGGGCAACTGGCTACAGGGGGAAAACAGGCTACAGGGGGACAACTGGCTACAGGGGCAAACCTGGCTACAGGGGGCAAACCTGGCTACAGGGGGACAAGTGGCTACAGGGGGCAAAACTGGCTACAGGGGACAAACTGGCTACAGGGGGCAAACTGGCTACAGGGGACAAAAGGCTACAGGGGGCAACTGGCTACAGGGGGCAAAACAGATTACAGGGGCAACTGGCTACAGGGGCAAAACTGGGGGCAACTGGCTACAGGGGGCAAAACTGGGGGCAACTGGCTACATGAGGCAACAGGCTACAGGGGGAAAAACTGGGGGGCAAAAAACTACGGGGGGAAAAACAGGCTACAGGGGGACAACTGGCTACAGGAGGCAAAACTAGCTACAGGAGGCAAAACTGGGGGCAGCTGGTTACAGGGGGCAAAACAGGCTATAGGGGGCAAAACAGGCTGCAGGGGGAAAAACTGGGAGCAACTGACTACAGAAGGCAACTGGCTACAGGGGGCAAAATGGCTACAGGGGGCAAAACTGGCTACAGGGGGCAAAACAGGTTACAGGGGGAAACTGGCTGCAGGGGCAAATGGCTACAGGGGACAAAACTGGCTACAGGGGCAACTACAGGACTATAGGAGAAACTACAGGCTACAGGGGGCAACTGGCTACAGGGGCAACTGACTACAGGGCAACATCATGGCTGCTGGGGCTACTATCTGGTTACAGGGCAGTATTACATGGCTACAGGGGCAACTATCTGGCTTTAGGGGCAACTATCATGGCTGATGGGGCTACTGTGTTGTTGCAGGGCGGTGTTACATGGCTACAGGGGCAACTATCCGGTGAAGCATTGTGGCGCATTATTTTAAGGGGGTGGGGGGGTGGGGAGGCGGGATTTCTTCACTTCGCCCTGAGTGCAATTTAGCCTAGGAACGGCCCTGGTCTTAAGCAATGCTTTTGAACCTTGTATTTTTAATATATCTATAACATGTCTTTAGGCCTCTGAAATAGTTAAGCATCGATTGTTTGGAGCCAGAGAATTTACTTGTAGCAGCTACTGTGGCCAAGTAGGAAAAAACAGCTGTGAAATTTTACTGAAAGAGCAAGTATGGGAGCTTGCAAGTGTGTTTTGTTAGTGTGTTTTGTTCCCGAGTGTGCTTTTATCTTGAGTGTGGGACTTAATGTAAGACTAAGGGATTTAAAATTCAGGATGTTTAGAGTGAAGTCACCTATAATTATTTATTGCTGATTTGTCTGCATTTATTTGTGCTGTTTAAATTACTTTTAAATTACCTGAGCTAAGTATCCCCATAAGCAAAAATGTGTCACATGATTAACAATACATAATGCACTGTATATGTAGCCATTGAACAGCCATTTGAGGACGCATCCTGCTGTGCAAGATGTGTGCATTTTTTGCATTTAGAAGCCCAAATCTTGAATCTAATTGAGCAGCTTGCAGTACAGAGATCTATTCATACTGTAACATGGAAAAGTGTCTGCTGCCTACTAAGCAGGTACTTGCTGGGGCAGATGTAGGAGAGAATGTTAGAATGAAAGTGCAGGGAAATGAGCATACAGGGCCAATTTCTCCCGTTTTGGCGGGGGGTCCCGCTTTTTTGGGGTCCCCCCCCGCCCTCCCGGGGAGGTTGGCATTCCTCCCGCCGCCTGCTGGCGGCGGGGGTCCTTAAATGACCGCGGCGCCGGAGTAGCGCGGGTGCGCTACTTCGGCGCCGCCAGTCCGTTCCCACAGGCGGGTGAAGCGGGCGCAGGGGCCGCTCACCCCCCCGGAACCACGCTGACAGGGGGGAGGCAGGAGGATCGCTCCCCCCTCTCCCTCCTCCCCCTGTATGCCCCGGCGCCGCTGTGCGCCGTACACACATGTCAGCGTCACAGAGGAAGGGGACGCCGCTGCACTCACTTCCCCTGTGACGCTGAGGAGATCGGCGGGAAGCTGGCCCGCTCTGCAGGGGCCTGGTCAGTAAGTGGATTTTATTATTTTATTTTTATTAGTTTTAGGGGGGCACTGTCTGTCTACAATGGGGGGGCTACCTGCTACAATGGGGGTCTACCTGGCTACAATGGGGCAATAAACCCGGCTACAATGGGGCACTACTGGCTACAATGGGGGTCTACCCGGGTACAATGGGGCACTACCTGGTTACAATGGGGGGTCTAACCCACTACAATGAGGGCACTACCTGGCTAACTATGGGGCACTACCTGGCTAACAATGGGGCACACCTGGGTAACAATGGGGGCACTACCTGGCTAACAATGGGGGCACTACCTGGCTACAATGGGGGGCACTACCTGGCACCATTGGGGCACTACCCGCAACAATGGAGGCACTACCTGGCTACTAATGGGCACTACCTGGCTACTAAAGGGGCACTACCTGGGTACTAAAGGGGGCACTACCTGGCTACAAAGGGGGGTCTACCTTGCAACAATGGGGGACACTACCTGGCTAACAGATGGGGGCACTAACTGGGTAACAATGGGGGCACTACCTGGCTACCATGGGGGCACTACCTGGCTACAATGGGGGCACTACCTGGCAACAATGGAGGCACTACCTGGCTACAATGTCGGGCACTACCTGGCAACAATGGAGGCACTACCTGGCTACTAATGGGGGCACTACCTGGCTACTAAAGGGGGTATTACCTGGCTACAATGGGGGCACTACCTGGCTACAATGGGGGCACTACCTGGCAACAATGGAGGCACTACCTTGCTAACAATGGGGGCACAACCTGGCTAACGATGGGGGCACTACCTGGCTAACCATGGGGGCACTCCTGGGCTAACAATGGGGGCACTACTTGGCTACAGAGGGAGCACTACCTGGCTACAATGGGGGGTCTACCAAGCTACAATGGGGGCACAACCTGGCTAACAATGGGGGGCACTACCTGGCTAACAATAGGGGCACTACCTGGCTACAATGGGGGCACTACCTGGCTACACAGGGGACACTACCTGGCAACAATGGAGGCACTACCTGGCTACTAATGGGGGCACTACCTTGCTACTAAAGGGGGCACTACCTGGCTTACTAAAGGGGGCACTACCTGGCTACAATGGGGGCACTACCTGCAACAATGGAGGCACTAAACCCGCTAACAATGGGGGCATTACCTGGCTAATGATGGGGGGACTACCTGCACGATGGGGGCACTACCTGGCTACAATGGGGGCACTACCTGGGTACAATGTGGGGCACTTTCCTGGCTACAATGTGTGGCACTACCTGGCAACAATGTGGGCACTACCTGCAACAATGGGCACTACCGGGCTACTCATGGGGGCACTACCTGGCTACTAAAGGGGGGATTACCTGGCTACAATGGGGGCACTACCTGGCTACTATGGGGGTCTACCTGGCAACAATGAGGCACTACCTCGCTAACAATGGGGGCACTACTTGGCTAACATGGGGGCACTACCTGGCTAACAATGGGGGCACTACTTGGCTAACAATGGGGGCACTACCTGGCTACAAAGGGGGGGACTACCTGGCTACAATGGGGGCACAACCTGGCTAAAAATGGGGCACTACCTTGAAACAATGGAGGCACACCTGGCTACCAATGGGGGCACTACCGGCTACTAAAGGGGCAAACACCTGGCTACTAAAGGGGGCACTCCCTGGCTACAATGTGGGGCACTACCTGGCAACAATGGAGGCACTACTTGCTAACAATGGGGCACTACCTGGCTAACAATGGGGGCACTACCTGCTAACGATGGGGGCACTAAACCCGGCTAACGATGGGGGGCACTACCTGTCTACAATGGGGGCACTACCTGGCTACAATGTGGGGCACACCAGCTACAATGTGTGGGAAATACCTGGCTACAATGGGGCAACTACCTGGCAACAAAGGAGGCACTACCTGGCTACTAAGGGGGGTCTACCTTTGGGTACTAAAGGGGTATTACCTGGCTACACTGGGGGCACTACCTGGCTACAATGGGGGGTCTACCTGGCAACAATGGAGGCACTACCTTGCTAACAATGGGGGCACTACCTGGCTAACGATGGGGGCACTACCTGGCTAACAATGGGGGCACTACTTGGCTAACAATGGGGGCACTACCTGGCTAACAATGGGGGGCATCTACCTGGCTAACAAAGGGGGGCACTACCTGGCTACAGAGGGGGCACTACCTGGGAAAAAATGGGGGCACCTACCGGCAACAGAGGGGCACTACCCGGAAATCAATTGGGGCAACTACCTGGCCAACAGAGGGGGCACTACCTGGCAAACAATGGGGCATCTACCTGGCAAACAAGGGGGGCACAACCTGCAAACAATGGGGGCACTACCTGGCAAACAATGGGGGCATCTACCTGGCTATCAAAGGGGGGCATCTACAGGGCTACAAATATGGCTCTACCTGGCTACAAGAGGGGCATCTTTTTTGGCTACAAGGGGGCATCTACCTGCCTTAAGGCACCCCTGGTTATGGGAGGCTACTACCTGGCTAAAAAGGGGCATCTACCTGGCTTTCTTCCAAAGACGTTATGCAGTTAGGTGGAGTAGGTGTGGCTTTTTGAAGGGCGTGGCATACCGTCAAGATGGGCGTGGCTATGCAAATTTTTAGTGCGGCGCGCGTATACGGGAAAGCACGTAGCCAGGACCATGTAGAGATGCGTTTCCATTGAGACAGGCGCTCGGTAGGTCCAGGTAGGTCCAGGCTGCACATGAGTGTGAAGGCCCCGGACCAGCTGCATCTGTAAGCAACACAGGAGGCGATGCCATTGCCTCCTGCGTCCCTGTACTTCCTAGGCTGACAGCCCATAGGCTTCCAGCCTAGTAATTCCTGGGAGCCATGTCCTGATACAGACGGCATGATGACGCCACACCACTCACGCCGGAAACCAGCTCCCAGAGCAGGGTGCCTGGCAGGGGAGCGCAGAGAGGTAAGTAGTGTTTTTATTATATTTTTTTTTAACCTACGGGGGGCTATATCCTACAGGGCCCACATCATATAACCTCTAGACGAACCTACTACCTACAGGGGGGCTATATTCTACAGGGGGGCTACATCGTACAGGGGCCGTATAACTTACAGGGGGACTATATCCTACATGAGGACCTTTAACCTACAGGGGGCTATATCCTATAGGGGGTCATATAATCTACAGGGGACCTATAACCTACAGGGGGGCCTATAACCTACAAGGGACAAATAACCTACAGGGGGACCTGTAACCTACAGGGAGGGGCTATAACCTACAGGGAGCCTATATCTTACAGGGGGGCCTATAACCTACAGGGGGAACTTAACCTATAGGTGACTGTAACCTACAGGGGGACCTATAACCTACAGGGGGCTGTATCCTACAAGGGGGCTATAACCTAAAGGGGGGCTATATCCTACAGGGGTCATATAACATACAGGGAGACATATAACCTACAAGGGACAAATGACCTACAGGGGGACCTATAACCTACAGGGAGGGGCTATAACCTACAGGGGGCCTATATCTTACAGGGGGCCTATAACCTACAGGAGGGATTTAACCTAAAAACTGACTGTAAACTACAGGGGGACCTATAACCTACAGGGGGCTGTATCCTACAAGGGACCTATAACCTACAGGGGGCTATAACTTACAGGGGGCTATATCCTAGAAAGGGGCTATAACCTACAGGGGGCTATATCCTACAGGGGGGCTATAACCTACATGAGTGCTATACCCTACAGGGAGGCTATAACCTACAGGAGGCAAATTACCTACAGGGTGGCATCTAACCTACAGGGGCCTATAACCTACAGAGGGTTGTATATCCTCCTACAGGGGGCTGTAAACCTACCTACAGGGGGCAGCATATCTACCTACAGTGGGCCTGTATACCTACCTGCTAGAGTCTAGATACCTACCTACTGAATGGTGGGCAACATTACCTATTTACTTAATGGGGGGGGCGCCCATAACAGTGATAGGAATTGGTAGGTAAGTACTGATAAAGTGAGGATTCTAAGATGTTTGTGTGGTAAATTCTGCAGAGATGAGTTGTGGCTAGAAGAAGTCGTCATGGCGGTCCAGACCAGATGGAGAAGAAAAGGGAAAAAGAATGATTCAAAGAATGACTTATCAGATAGGAAATCTCCTCGATGTTAGGGGTTATTTTGCATCTCTGTTAGATCAGTGCTGTAGTTACTGTCATGTGATGGTGACCTGAGCTGGTGTCTGACCTCCATGGGGTCTCTATTTTGCGGTGTTGTATGTTATATGTTTGTTATCGATAATGTATATATTTGTTCCTGTGAGTGGTTGTGTTTCTTGGGGGCCAAGTGTACAGCTCTGCCCAGGGGCCCATAATGCTGTTAAGACAGCCCTGTTAACAACTAGGGCATGACCAACAAGAGGATAGAAGAATATCTTTTAAAAAGTATTAAAAGTACAAAAACTAAATAGAGTATTAAAAAAAAAAAAAACATTCTTATGAGGTCCTGTAAAAAATCTGAACTCTATGGGAATAAAGTCTTAAAAAGGAGAAGACCGATCTATCATATGCCTTATCTTCACTGAATTTATATAGGTAAAAACAATCACTAATAACATGATTAGGGATAACATTAAATTACGGATAACTCTCCATGAAACGTCACCTGTTATACCAGCAAAAAGTGCAGTGTTGCTTTAAAAGCATTAAAATAAGCAGATCACTGGGTCCAGATGGTATTCACCATCAAATTCTTCAAGTGCTAAGTAACATAACATATAGGGCAACATGTATGAACTGTACTGCAGCAGAAGTCTTTCATCTTTTCAGCCCGACATCTAGCGCAGCCATTTTCATCCACACGCCAATATCAGGCGCATTACAGAGCGACTGCGGCACTTTGTAATGCGCCTGATTTTGGGGGGCGTGCACGAATGTTGTCTAGCTAGGCTTCTCATTCGATAAACAGTTGATAATGTGCCATATAAAAGGTTGGTGCAAAAAATTTGAATGTTATGATGAAGAAAAACATATTTACTAAATATATTAAAATGAAACATGCTGTACTTGGATAAAAATTACTGGTGCAGTAGTACTGGGGTCAGTATTTGGTAATCTTTTTAATATGTCAATTTTTTAATAATGAACTCAAATATTAGTGATTCAGTACTGTTAAGTCCATCATACCCTAACTTCATAACACTAATCAGCAGCCAGCCAGTCAGAATGGCAATAGGAACAATATCATCTACCTGAGATGTGGGCAGAAATCCTATTCGATGCTTGCGTCACCTGACATTAGACCCCAACCTCAGCTATGTACAGTGGCATAGATAAAACTTTTGCCACCCGCTGCTGTCGCTAAGCTTTCTGACTCGTTTTACAGACCACACCCCCACTTCTCAAGAAACACCTCTTTTTACACGCCGATCCTTGCACTCATAAATCACAATAAGCACTTTTTAAAAAAAAAAAAATCATGTTTTTATGTTACTATAAGAGTTAAAACTGTTTTACTTTCTGTCCATGCAGCTGTGGGAGGGTTTTATATTTGCAATATTAGTTAACTTAACAACTTAAAAGCAGTCCTGGCAAAAAAAAAAAAAAAAAAGAAAAAAACACCCGTCCACATACAATATCTGCATCCAAGTTTTCCATTGTTCATGCACCTCTCCACTTTCTAAAATAAACAACACTATAAACACACGCAAGAAATTAAAAGTGGCACAGATAAACTCTCTAATTACAGGATCAGGGACAGGAGTGCATTTAATTTTACAATCAGGGACAAGTGTACGCTGCCACTATACAAGCGCCAATGTAACTTACAATAACACCATATAAAGAGCACAAAATGGTCATACACCAACTTGAGTCGCTGTCACATGACAATAAATACAGCACTGATTCAACACAGGAGCAAAATAACCACAAACAACTCAGACGAGATGTCTTCTCTGACGAGTCATTCTTTCCCTTTTCTTCTCCATCCAGAATGCTATGACAACTTAACTTCTCCCGGCCACAACTCATGGCTGCAAAATTTACCAAAAACACTTCATACAGAGTTAGGAATTGGTCTGGAAGAGCTGTAGAAGTGAGAAGTATAAACTCCCCATCCATAGTGCCCCAAAATGGTAATAATGATCCGTTTGTGCCTTTATCAGTAAGAGTATTCCAAGTTGATTATGGGGCTTCCATTTGTGCACACAGCTTAAGTCTTGTCTTATGTCACCATATAGTAGGTACACACCCTCAAAATAGGTAGGCAGATAGGTGGAGCCCCTTTTATGTAGGTACAGTTGATACCAGAAGTTTGCATACATTATATAAAAATACACATATGCATGTTTTTCTCACTAACTGCCATGAAATCAGAATAAAACTTACCTGTTTTAGGTTAATTAGGATTATCTAAATTATTTCTATTTGTCAAATGCCAGAATAATGAGAGAGAGAATTTTGCAACCATTTTTATCTCTCTATCTCTCTTTCTCTCTCTCCTCTCTCTTCTCTCCTCTCTCCTCTCTCTCACCCCCTCTCTCCTCTCTCTCTCCCTCTCTATCTCTCTCTCTCCCTCTCTCTCCTTCTCTCTCCTTTTCTCTCCCTTTCTCTCCCTCCATAAAATATAGAAAATTTTGGTAAACCTAATTAACCTAAAACAGACAAGGTTTATTCTGATTTCATGTCAGGTAGTGAGAAAAACATACATATGTGTATTTTAGATAGTGTATGTAAACTTCTGGTTTCAACTGTATATCCCAATAAGACAGATATAGGTTATATGGCTATCTCATACATAAATTTGACTTTCAACTATGTAGCATATGCTGAGTTAATCAGATTCTTGTCATGTAACTGCTTTGTTACCGTTTTATAAATACACGTTAAGCTTTCAACACTGTTTTAATCCTTCTGGGCATGAGCTTGATCAGATTCAAGCATGTCTCCACTGAAATCTGATCCCATGTCTCTTCTACATGTTTCCAATGTTGGTTCATACTGGTTGACTCATTTAGGTATGAATACTTCTTTTTCTTCACTTCTACTCACAAGTTTTTGTTGTTTTAAGGTCTGGGGACTATGGGGTCCAATCCAGCAATTTTACTTCATTGTTATTGAACCATTTCTTTGCCAGTCTCGACACATGCTTTGGGTCGTTGTTCTGCAGGAACACTACATCGTTGTTTTCATACCCAAAGTACTTGCATATACAAGCAAATCATCCTGTAGGATACTCACATATGGCTCAGCTATGAGACCACCATAGAGATGTAATTTACTGTAGACTCGCTGCAATACAAGTGTACCACCCAGGTGATGGTGGATTATGTCAGTTTTACACAGCATTTTTTTTTGTTTTTGAATGAAGCTGTAACATGCAGCATGATATAAGCAACCCATTGCCAATCAGCTTAGATCCAATTCAAATAACGCTGTGAAAATTAAAGCCCTTTCTCCTGATACAACTTCATGACCATTTACTTGCTGCATTTTAGTGGTGAGCTGCTCCGCTGTAGTTTGTTGGTTCCCCTTCAAATCAATGATACAAGGTTTTTGACAGTTTCCACAGTGCTTACTCACAATGATGCCATTTGTCCACTCACATTACACTTTTACCACAGCAGTATGCAAAGAGTTCACAAACTGAACAGTTTGAGAAATACTGCACCCCATGTCCTTAAAGTAAAAGATAATTCCTTTTTGCAACTCTGATAAATCACCACTTAACCATTACAGCAATAAGGTATATGTGTGAAGGCAGCCAACTACATACCTTATACTGTATACCGGCCAAGCCTGTTCACGACTTGTAATTTCCTTACTGAGATGTGTGCTTATGATGTCCAAAGTATTAAGTGGACATAATAATGTGATTTTATTGTGCAGCATTACAGAGGGGATTTGGCAAGTTGAAGTTTTGGCTGGAGACATGGCAAATGAAGTTAAATGTTTTCTAAATGTGAGGTCATGCATTTGGGCTGAGGAAACAAAATGTACAATTATGTACTAAATAGTTTGAAACTGAGTAAATTAACCACTGAAAAGGACTTGGGAATGTTGGTGGATTATAGTCTAAATTTTAGTGACCAATTCCAGTCAGCTGCTGCAAAGGCGAATAAAATAATATAATGGGATGTCAAAAGATGTATTGATTCCTCTGACAAAAAAAGTTTTTAATCTGGAAAAATCACTGTTGAGACCAGGGGCGTCGCTAGGCAGATTATCCAGGGCTCGTGCCCCGAATGAAATGCCTGCTGCCCCGAGTCTCTCACTGCTCAGCCGGCCTGCTCTCACTCAGTGAAGTAGCGCCGCATTGTTGGATCTATTTACCAATGATGCGGAGCTACTGTTCTCAGAGGCTCCGCGGCCCCCTGTGATGCTGCGCTCTGCACGGGCATCGGGAGGAGGGGGGAGGGGGGAGAGAGCAGTCAGTGTAGTCAGTGGCTGCAGTGTCTGTGTGTAGAGCTGGAGGAGGAGAAAGGCTGCAGAAAGCCTCGGGGCTCTGAACTCCTCCTCCCTCACCCCCCTCCTTCTCCACCTCCTCCTGCTCGATAGTGTGATGAACCCTGCAGAGCTGCCATGAGGTATTTACAGAGAGGCTGTGGGGTATATTTCATCATGATTGTAAAATGCTGTACATGTCTAGGGGCCAGTATAACAAGTGCAGACTGATGGTCAGCTCTGTGCTGACCCACAGAGCTAACACACAGCTCATTAATACAGCAGCATTATATATCTGACCCATAGAACTGATTAATATAAGTGTGATCCACAGAGCTGACAGTCTACAATTATAATGATCAGCTCTGTGGGTCAGCAGTACTTATGTATATTATCTTTGTACACCCTTCTGCATTATTAATATAATATATACACACACACACATAATATAATGGTGTAGTAAGGGTGTACAAAGATAATATACATATGTACTGCTGACCCACAGAGCTGATCATTATAACTGTAGATTGTCATCTCTGTATCTAATACAGAACAGTGTACTGACTATTGTGCTCCAGACTTAATGTTAAAAGTTTTTTAAAAAAGTTTTAAAACTATAATAAATATTAAAAGTTTAAATCACACCCTTATTTTCATTTTACAAATAATAAAAAAAAAAGGTTAAACTATTGGTATCTCTGCGTGTCTAAAAATTCATGCTAATAAAATATAATATCACTTATCCCCTCCGGTAAACACCTTAGGAAAAAAAATTTTTTTTGTCATTTTGGCCTTCTGTATGAAAACTGCAGTAAGATTGGTCGCTCATAGCAACCAATCAGAGCCCATAGCAACCAACCAGAGCTTATAGCAACCAATCAGCCCATAGCAACCAATCAGCACCCATAGTAACCAATCAGAGCCCACAGCCACCAATCAGAGCTCATAGCGACCAATCAGAGCCCATAGCAACCAATCAGAGCCCATAGCCACCAATCAGAGCCCATAGCCACCAATCAGAGCCCATAGCAACTAATCAGAGCCCATAGCCACCAATCAGAGCCCATAGCCACCAATCAGCGCTCATAGCAACCAATCAGAGTCCATAGCGACCAGAGTTCCCCTTCCATTTCTTATACTGCTCTGAAAAAAATAAGAGCTGAGCTCTGATTAGTTGCTATGGGCTCTGATTGGTGGCTGTGAGCTCTGATTGGTTGCTATGGGCTCTGATTGGTGGCTATGGGCTCTGATTGGTGGCTATGAGCTCTGATTGGTTGCTATGGGCTCTGATTGGTGGCTATGGGCTCTGATTGGTGGCTATGGGCTCTGATTAGTTGCTATGAGCTCTGATTGGTTGCTATGGGCTCTGATTAGTTGCATTCCTATGGGCTCTGATTAGTTGCTATGGGCTCTGATTGGTGGCTATGGGTTCTGATTGGTCGCTATGAGCTCTGATTGGTGGCTATGGGCTCTGATTGGTGGCTATGAGCTCTGATTGGTTGCTATGGGCTCTGATTGGTGGCTATGGGCTCTGATTGGTGGCTATGGGTTCTGATTGGTCGCTATGAGCTCTGATTGGTGGCTATGGGCTCTGATTGGTGGCTATGGGCTCGGGTTGGTTAATATGGGCTCGGGTTGGTTGATATGGGCATATATACATACCTCCCTGCTATTGGGGACTATATAAACTACATAAAGGGGGCAATATATCTGTCTACCTACTGAGGTGGCCTATATACCTACCTACCAAGGGTACCTATATACCTAGCTACCAACTAATGTACTCTATATACCTACCTAACAGAGGACTACATACCTACCTAAAGAGGGATCCTATATACCTACCTACTGGGGGGGTCTATACACCTCAGTATCTAATGGGCAGCCTATATAGGAACAATGACTCCCCATCCCTCAAGCAGGCACCCGGCTCTCCTGTCACAGGAAAGCAGATTTCTGTGGGGATGGGGTATCAGCATGTTTTTCTGTATAAGCCCCATTAGTTGTGAAGGTACATACATAGACACCCCCAACCCCAGTAGGTAGGTAAGTATACAGGTGCTGGAAGAAGTCATCATGGCGGCCTGGTAGTCATCATTGCGTGCACCTGGTAGTCACATGTGGTGGCATTTGGCCACTGTCTGGCAGGATTATTTGATCCCTATGTAGTAATATTATTGGGCCTTGGTATTGTAGAGTTTTCTTTAGTAACAATCATATGTATGGTATATTTGTTCCATGTATAGGTTTATTGTTTGGTAACTGTATGACGTGATTTGTAAGGTATTATGTTATCATACATAGATCGGTGCTATTGAAAAATAATTGTCAGTGCTGACCCTCATTACAATGACTGCTGAGGTGATGGACAGGATCTATGTGGAATTAGTGTAAAATTATTGATAGGAACATACTTTTTTTTCTATTTTAAAATACATGCTGCAGTTCCAATGTGGCGTAAAAAAATGCTGTATGAACCCAGCCCTTCCGTGCAAAATGTAACACAGAGGGCCCGGGCCCCAGATGTTTTGGGACCCTAGCAACGCCCCTGGTTGAGACTGCATATGGAATATTATGCACAATGTTGGGCATCGGTAGATAATAAAGACATAGTAGAGCTGGAATGGGTGCAAAGTTGGTAGGAGGAATAGCTGTATTGTTATATTAAGACAGGTTATCAAACTTTGAATTATTCAGCATGGAAGGAAGATGGGTTAGGGGTGATTTACTACTATGTAGAAAAATGTGAATGGACAGTACAAATATCTCTTTCATGATTTCTTATTCATGGCCCTGTAACCATGACAAGGGAATAACATCTGTGTCTAGAGAAAAGGTTTCACCACTTAAAGATAGGGATTTTATACCTGAAGAGTGGTGAGACTATAGAATCTATTGTCACTACAGGTTGTGATGGTGGATGTATTAAAATGTTCAGGATGGGCCTAGATGTAGATTGGATGTTGAGCCAGAGATTAATTCTGATTGCCATTTTTGGATTCAGGAAGGAATATTTCCTTTTGTATGAGGAAATTCCTCTATATCAACTCAGTAGGAATACAGGTTGGACTTGATGGACCTGTGCATTTTCCGAACATTATGTAACTTTGTAATCATTCACTCTAACTAATCCCTCTTGAGAAGACTACATTTTTGTCAGTAACTATCTTTTGTGAGGTTTCGTTTGATAAAAAATATTATTCTAGCAATTGCTTATGATGAGTAAAAACTGTATTCTCATGGTACATATGTATGCTGTTTTCTTAGTCTCTTGCAAAATTAAATATGTTTTACACATGGTCTTGCTAACGGTTTCAGAATGAACCCATGTTTTGTCTTACTGAACTCACAAACAAAAAGTACTTTCACTCACCTTGTAGGGGGGCATGGAATGCAGAGGAATTCTCGATTATCACCAAATGGTATGGAAACCAGTAACACCTTCCAGCCTCATAAAATGAAGTCCTTTGTTTTAGAACATGTGGCATAAAAACATTAAGATATTATACAGGATCAGGTACAGAGGTAGTGACACTCTCATGTTTCTGACAATCAGTCCTTAATCATAGCTGGTTTTGTCTTCTGCTGAAAAAGGTAACTGGTGAAATTTTAGGATAAGATAACTGAGTCAATGATGGGAGACAGGACTTAATTGCCAGAAATATAAATACTTGTGAAAATGATCATGGGGTATTTGTGCATATTCCTTAATTTTTGTACATCAATTGTGATAGAAATACTAGATAGCAAGTGGCTAGAAGTTTAGCTTAAAAGAATCTTCCTGAATGTACTTTAACTCTTTTTATTTCTATATTTACTCATTTCTGTATTTTTTTTTTCCTATTCGTTTTAACCCTCATCCTCTATATGTCTCAAAATTAAAATCAAAATGGTTTCTTCTTAGGGTTATTCTGGACACCATCGATTAAATTGTGAAAAATATTAATTATTACTTCCTCGCATCATTTCAATTGATTCAATCCAATTCATGATAATGTAGGTCCCTTAATTGTCACTCTATCACTAATTATCATGCCATGTACATCAATGTCTGCATTATTATAATTTCATTATTTGACAAGTGAATTGATAAATAAATCACACTGCTCCCTTTCTCAGTACAAGTAACTGATTAATCTGTAAGATTTTCATAAATGAGATACCCTTTCTATGTCTTGTGCACAAGAGGACAGCGCGAACCATTGCAAATTTGCTTATCCACCATTCTACCCAAAACAGATATGCAAGTGTCTGGAGCTGGTATAAATCAATTTAAAAAAACAGTTATGTTCAACTACAGACAGCTGTTTCGAGGTATTTGCCCCAAGTCAGTGCAGTGTAAAACTTACTGGTCGGTTGGCCTCTCACCCAGCCAACCACTAAGTTCTACACTGCACTGATGAGGGGCAAATGCCCCGATACAGCTGTCTGTAGTTGAACTTAACTGGTTTGGCTCAAATCCCTTTCACATTGCTAGCGAGCTACATTGCCTGCGAGCTACATGTTAACTGAGATTAACTACATCCAATAGAGTGCGTCCCATAAGCCTTTGCTTTATGCAAAACAGTCAGTGAGGTCTGAATGGCAAGTAAATCCTCACACCGACCAATTTATTGGTTCCTCTCCTCAAGGAGAGATTTTTCCCCTTTCGAAGCCACTCTTGCCTCTCACCCGGCCAGCCAGTAATTTCTACACTGCACTGACGAGGGGCAAATACCCCGAAACAGCTGTCTATAGTTGAACTTAACTGGTTTGGCTCAAATCCCTTTCACATGCTGGGCTCCTGTGAGCTACATGTGAACTGAGGATAACTACATCCAATAGAGTGCACTATGGAACTCTTCAGCTCTTTTCTCATAAGCCTTTTTTCCATGGCAAGAGATAAATTTTTTCTATCTCTGGAAAATAATTTACTAATGTTCCTCTTGTAAGAGAATTATTAAATGCTATCATGCAGCCAAAACAACTGGCCATCATTAATGTTTTGACCCCTCAAAAATGCAGATAATCTTTTGATGCTGAGGTAGTAAAAATAATTGCATTAATCTCATAAGAGCAGACACCTTGGGGGAGATATATGAAAACTGTCTAGGTCTAAGACTTTCTTTATTGCCCATAGAAACCAATTAGAGTTCCCCTTTAATTATTTTCAGAGCACTATATGAAATGAAAGGGTAGCTCTGATTAGTTGCTATAGGCAACAAAGAAAATATTAGACCTACTAGTAGACATTTTTCATACATGTGGCTCCTTGTTTGCTTCCAGGGGTGTAACTAAAGATTCATGGGCCCGGGTGCAAAACTTCAGCTTGGGATCCCTTCTCCCAGAAAACAGCTGTGAACCACTACTTAATAATAAGTTTCCTACATGGCATGATGGATATCTATGGTGTAGTGTGCTGGTAAAAATTATTTCTACTTAAAGGGATTTTCTAACAGAAGAAAATTCATTTGAAATATTCATTTAAAATGGGGCCAGGCAGAAGAAATAAAGAAACTCAAGTCATACAGCCAAAGCATTTGTTTCTTCTTGACCCTCCAACCTTTCTCCCCCAAAAAATAAAAATAAAAATTTTTTGTTGGGTGAATAGAAACAATTTCAACTGTACCTTTTTTTTGGGGGGGGTTCGTTTTTGTAGGAGTTTACACTGAACAGTTTAATTGACTTGTTATCTGTATTCTGTGGGTCAGTACATATACAAGGGCCACATTATCAGCACGTTACAACTATATAGTGACTAATACCACCATAACGTTACTGATCAAGCCAGTATACCAAGACCAATATAACCAATAACAACAATGTACAAAGACCAAATAATACCCTACATATCACTATTATATAGTGATTGATGCCATTATAGTGTTACTCATCAAATCAATATATTCATACCAATATTACCAATAACAAAAATATACAAGAGCCTAAAAAGGATACACCCTGGCCACATATCACCACCATAAAGAGACTGAATAAAACCATCGTGCTGTTACTGTATATAAACCATTACACTAAGACCACTATTGCCACCATACAGTAACTATACAAGTGGTGGATACCATTATACACAGGCTCTGCAGCCATATAAATGATTACACTTCAGTTACATCTAGGGACTCACAGGTGTCGTCTTACCTGATGAGAGTCATTCTCTTTCCCTCTTCTTTCTCTATCTACTGTAGTCCAGACCATCATGACTTCTTCTCTGATGAGAGTTGTTCTCTTTCACTTTTCTTCTTCATCTTCTCCAGACAACCACGACAACATCTCCCGGCCACAACTTGTCCCTGCAGAATTTACCACACAAACAATCCTTTCTTTTACAGCACCTCCCTCACAATTCCTACCTCAGTACAAACTCCCCATGTATAGTGCCTCAAATGGCAATAATCCCAACCAGTAAAAGTGCCCCTAAACGATTATAGAGCCCCCATTTGTGCCACTAGTAGGTAAGGAACACATCCCATATAGTAGGCAGCCCCTCAAATTAGGTAGACACTCTTTTTAGGTATGTTAGACCCGAAAAATTAGTCAGATAATAGATAGATAGATAGATAGATAGATAGGTAGATAAATAGATAGATAGTTAGATAGATAGATAGATAGATAGATAGGTTCCCCCAGTTGATATGTTGATGTATATGGTCCCCCAGTATGTAGGTATTTAAGGATCCCACAATAAGTAAGTACATAGGCACCCCAACAGAAATGTAGCTATATAGGGTCCATCCAGTAGGAAAGTATACAAGGTTCAGAAAAAAATCACACAAAAATGGGACATTATTTACTCAAAAATACAAACAGAAGGTCATATTTACAGCTCAGTGGTTGAACAATAGACTAGTCCCAGCAAGAGGCAATATAAACCTCAATGCAGTGCAGATAACTAATGAGCAGTAGCTCACAGACTCGTCCACTAGGAGGGCAACTGAATAATAAAGACGTGCACGTTGGATAAGTACCAGTTCACACCAGTACACAGAGAATCCACAGTCTATTGTTCAGTCATTGAGCTGTAAGTAAAGTATACAAGGTTCCCCAAATAGGTAGGTATAAACCTCCCCAAGAAGTAGGTACATAGGGTCCCCCAGTAGAAAAATTGTCATATAGGGCCCCCAATAGATAGGTAGTGACATTGCCCCCCCAGGAGGTAGGTTGTTATTAGGGCCACTAAATAGGAAGGTAGATAGACCCCCCCAGTAGATAATTATATAGCACCCTCTAGTAGACGGATAGGTATATAGGGCCACCTTTAGTATGTAGATATATAAGGCCCACTCTATTACAATGATTTATAGTGCCCTCTAGTAGATACATAGGTACATACTCCCCCCCCCCAGAGCTGGTAGGTACGTATATAGAGCTCCTCAGAAGGTAAGTGTTAATATAGGGCTAGTTAGTTATATAGGGCCCTATTTAGTAGATGGATATATAGGACCCCCTCTAGTAGGTAGTTATAAAAGTCCTTCCCCCATTAGGTAGGTAGGTATACACTGCCTCATCACGCTGCCTACTCTGGGATGCCACTTCCAGCATGTAGTATTCCATAAGCCCAGCAATAGACTTGTGTCCTATTACAGGCAGCAGAGCAAGTGGTGCGATGTGACATCTACAGGGCTCAATGGCAGGGATCGGAGGATCCCAGTTGATGTGTCTAATAGGCATTGGATCAGGGCCGTCTTACCCATTGGGCCAGGCACCTGCCCGGGGGCCCCATGTGAACGGGGGCCCTATGAGGGGTCAGTGTACACACAAGCTTCGCTTCAGTCACTTAAAAACAACAGAGGCTGCTGTGTCTCTGATCCTGTCCTGCCTGCGGGGCAGTCACTCATGAGCCGGCAGAGAGAGCAGAGCCGCAGCATTCCCCCTCCCGTCCGTCTCCTCCCCCGCCGGGAAGTGTAAGCTCAGTCCTCTTAGCTCCCTCCCTCCTCACCTCCGGACGTCTCCAGCTCCCCCCTCCCGGCTGTCTCTCAGTCACTTCGCTGTGGCCGAGGTCAGTGACTTCTATCAAGCTGCAGCCCTACTCTGGTTCCCGGCTCATCACGTCCCAGGAAGGTACAGGGGCTCCGTAGGGCAACTCATAAGTTATACAGACTGCTGCATAGCCAGGGGCACAGGATGGCTGACTACATGGTGTTATAGGATATAGCATGCGGTCAGCCATCCTGTGCCCATTAGATGCCACAGCTGCTGCAGCAATACAGCAAGGTATTACTCTATTACAAAATCCTAAGATTGGGACTTGAAAAAATAAAAAAGTAAATGACAAACTAAAAAAAATCTCCACAAAACCCCAATAAAAACACTTTATTTAAGAAAGAAAAAATGATGTTAACCCTTAAGCATCCGGCCTGAAATGGTCTTAATGACACAACTACATTTTGTATTTTTGTCTCCCTGCGTTTTAACAGTCATAACTTTTATTTTTTCTGTGACGCAGCTGTATGAGGAATTGTTTTATGTGGCTAAGTAGTTTGTGGATTAAGTAGTTTGTGTTTACATATAAATTACTGCAGAATTTTTAAAAAATAAATTTTTGCAGGATGTTTTTGCATTTTTAAAAATTTTTTTTTACACCATTCATATTTCCAACTAAATAACCTATTAGATGAATTCTACAGGTTATTACGGTCGTGTGGATACCTAACATGTGCAGGGTAGTTTTTTTGTGTAATATATGCACAATAATTTTTAATACTTTTTTTTTTTCTACACTTTTTGTATTTTTTTTTATTCCCATTAAGGGATAATTATTTTACACTTTTGTCTTTATTTTATTTTTTTACACCGTTTTGGCACACTCCTGTATATTCCTGTATACTGTATGCAAATCCATTATACTTCTGTATGCTCCTGTATGCAAATACATTATACTTCTGTATGCTAATACATCACACTCCTGTATACTCCTGTATGCTAATACATTACACTTCTCTATACTCCTGTATGCTAATACATTACAATCCTGTATACTCCTGTATGCTAATACATTAAAATCCTGTGTACTCCTGTATGCAAATACATTATACTTCTGTATGCTAATACATTACACTCCTGTATACTCCTGTATGCCAATACATTACTCTCCTGTATGCTAATACATTACACTCCTATATAATCCTCTAAGCTAATACATTACACTATCTGTCAGCATGACATAGGCTGTTGTTGGGATAACACACGGTGTGCCCTGACAGCAGGCTTACTATACAGACAGCTCTGGGGCTACTCTAGGTTCCCAGGGCTAACTTTATACATAGTCCTCAGGCTCCATCATGCACTGGGAGTCCCGGTAACCCGATGGGGTCCGGGAATTCCTTCTGATTATGCTGCAGTCATGGACCTCAACAATCAAAGGGTTAAATGGCGAGAATCGGAGGCTTCTCCGGTCCCTGCCATTCAGAGATTAAAAAAAGAAAAAAACATAATTGTACAAAAAAGTAGTTAAAAAATTGTGTCTACATTGCATAAAAAAATACAAATATTCAACATCCACATGACCGTAAAAACCTTTAGAATTAATTTAACATTTAGTGTATAATGTGAATGGTGTAAAAAATAATTTTGAAAAACAAATTCAGAAAAACACTTTATTTCTGTTCATGCTGAAATTTGTTTTTAAAGGAATTATGCAGTAGTTTACATGTAAACTTAAACTACTCCCAGCAAAACTACAACTTCTCCCGCATAATACAGGTCCTCATACAAATGCATCATTGTTTAAACATAATGGGCCTCATTTATCAAGACGGTCTAATAGTCTATTTTTGTTGCCCATAGTAACCAATCAGAGCTCAGCTTTCATTTCCTCTACTGCCCTGAGAAATTAAAAGCTAATCTCTGATTGGTCACTATGCGCAACAGAAACAGTCGTATTGTTAGATAGTATTTATAAATGTTGGTTGGGGGGGCCCAGTGAACAGCTCTGCCCAGGGGCCCATAATGTTGTTAAGACGGCCCTGCATTGGATTGCTGGATCACTGGTTCTGTGTGACCGAGCAATGCAGCTGAGTGGCGAGGAGGGCCTGTCGCAAGTGCGGCCCCGGCGACACATGTAGCTATGCCACTGTTTGCTCCTTGTGGTACAGGATATAAACCAACATATCTTCTCTTTGGAAATTCTCTCTGATCTCTGGACTCCTGCCACGGCAGTTGAAAGTAGGTCATGGCAAGAGCAGGGGTGTTCCCCCTCAGATGTGTTTGGAGTTTTCATATCGAGACAAGCTGATGTGTGTACCACTGCTTTCAGGTCTTAGTTTCTGTACCTAGCTACTATGTCACATGGTGGGATACAAATCTGAAAAGGAGGGATGACTAAAATAATACAATGTCATTATTGTGCAGCTGAGTTCACCACAGTTGCATCCTCTTATTGTCAGTCTTGTTTGATCTGCTTAAAATTGAGTGCTGGAAAATATATATAAGCCCCTCAAAAGTGTTTACCAGGAGCTTTGTATCTTTTCCAGAGATTGCAGATTGATTGTATATAATTACCAAGGTGTGTTTTCTGGAAGCATGGCCAATAAGAGAAGCAACAGCCCCAGTTACTGTTAAGGAATTACTGTCAGAAATCATATAAAGATTTGGTTTACCTGATATAATTCATTTTGATCAAAGTACACACTTTACAGGTCAGGTGATTGGAGTTAATTAGGGCAGATTTATGGAGACAATTGCAGTTCCACACAGATTTTCATGATATTGCAAGCGATAAAGTTAAATGTTGTAATTATACTTTGAAAAATTAAATTGTCAACATGAACAGACAGACTTTAAATGTACTCGATTTAGGTTTGCCACTAATGAATATGAGGCACACCGCACGTAAACCCCTGAACGTATCTCCCTTTAAGATACTCTCTGGACAAACACCAATGCCTATACTGTATTCACCTCATGAATCATATTTATGTTTTTCACATGGAATACTTGCTGTTTCAGCATATATTAGCTAGTTTACACAGTAAATTTTTATTTCACCTTTGTACCTGGATTTTGTACACTGCAACACTATCTGTGTGCTTGTAACTGGGTGGTGTTCATACATCTTGCCAAATCCTTTCAGCCTATGTGATATGGGGCTTTCCAGGTATTGCTGACAACATCCTCTACTGTGAAGCTGGAAGGCAATCAAATATGAAAACTAAGTCAGTGGGACCTGCTCTCCTGGATGGGCTTTTTAGGAGACTGGTTACTTGGCTCATTCTTCAGACCAATTGTTACATTTATTTTTTTAAATTCTGCATGGTTTATTCTGCATTTTTCTGTGCATTTTCAATCATTATTTTCCATGGTTGATTTATGGTTAGTATAGCTATATGTATTATATAATGTGCAAAAGAAGGGAGCTGATAAAGAAAATAAAATCATTGTAGCTTTTGCATATAATCAATACTTATTCTCATTTTACATGTGTATACTGTTGTCCAAGGCTATTGCTGCATTAAAAATGTTTTCCATGTGGCCCTGCTAAATATTCCAGAATGGAATCTAGCTTGTTTTATCTATGCTAAACCAGAGAGCTAGTGAAAGCTTAGGATAAAATAATTGAGTCCATGATGGGGGACAATACTTAGGTGATGTCCTCACGGCACCGATTTGCGGACGGTTTTTCAGATGGTTTGCGGTTTTGCAGACCGTCTGAAAAACCGGCCGCAAACTAACACACCGGGCCGCTATGGAAAACCTGTGCAGCAGTCCCCACTGCACGGGCTGTCCGCCTGGCAGTTTTTGGAGCCGCCGGCCGACCGAAAAATATTGAACATGTTCATTCTTCTGTCCAGTTTTTGGACAGAATATGAACATATCAATGGAAAGGGGGAGGGCTTTTCTCCGCTCATCGCAGAGAAAAGGTGTCCCCCAGCGGCCGTGGAGACGGCACTAAAACTGACATGTATGAAGGCCGACATGTATGAAGGAAGGCACATCGAAGTGAATAGTTGAGTCTCATTTTCAGTGTATAATGTACCTGATGTATGAAAGGGTTTTTTGTGCATTCATAAATGGTGTGTAAAGATCGACATGTCTCACCTATGTGATAGGTGCATTACGGAACTTAGGTGCATAAGTAATGCGCCTAACATGTATTAAGGTTATAGACAGGCTGGAAATAAGAGAAGCCATTAGAATAGCATGTCAGTGAATAGAAACTATGGTACTGCTACTGCTTGGATGACCACAGGTCCAAGCAATACCTATGATGCGTTGGCTATTGCTGTATGCAGAATAAAGGATGAGAGCAGCAAAAATAAATATAAAATGTAATGTAGTAAAAATGTTACATATAAAAATCTGAACAATATTATCAATGGGTTTTTAATGTAAACATTTTCTAGGAGATATATTTATATGTTTGGGATATTATTTATTTTATATTACTTTATAAGATCATATTTTTCATTAACTTTAAATAATTAAATATTATACAGTTTGATAATTATAATAAATTACTTTTTATTAATCTACTGGTGTAAGTTGAGAAATATTGGACATTTTTGCCCCTAACGGAAAACCTATCTCCATTTCGACTCCTCAGGCTCAGGCAGACCCCATTGAGATAGGTCTGCCTGTTGAAGCAGTAATGCGCCTAGTTTTGCCAAACCACATTCATAGATGTGTGTAATATTACGAGTGTGGTGCAACACGCCCCCCTCATGTTAGGCACATTAGAAAGTGTCGAACAATGCGCATAGCACATTCATTAGGAGCATTAGACATCGTAGACTGCTCAGTTAGGTGTATTGTACACCAGAAAAAGGGTGAAAAACCCAATCATACAGGTCACCCTTAATTGTTAGAAGTATGATCTATGAGACAAGGATCAAGTGGTATATGTGCAAATTACTTAATGTTGGTATGTCAGTTGTAAGGAGACTACCTGATAGCAAATGGCCAGAATTTAGCTTAAAAAGATTCATGCGTTGAGAAATGGGCAGACGTCTCTGCTTTCTTACCAGAGATCTCTGCACACATACTTTACCTATTTTTATTCATTTTTTTCTTATCACCTCTCATATTCCTCTACATTTCTGTATGTGTATTTCCTATTCCCTTTGGTAAACTTTTAACTGCTTTCATCCACCATAAGATCAGGTTATTATGACTTTCACATCACATTTAATGAAATAGAGGTTCAGGTTACTATTTCTACAGCTCTAGAAAAATAAACTAAATGAAAAATAAGGATTTACAAGCCCATCTATCTATGAGGTCCTAAGATTTAGACAATCTAAAAAATACAAAGAACAGTCTACACACAATTGGAAGGAGTGGTGAAAAAGAAAAGTCAGAGATCAGCCCATATTTTAATACAAAAAAGAAGCAAGTGAAGTTGAAGTTAATGGTTTCTGGGAAACACAAACATGAAGGCCTAGGTGAGAACAGGTTACTACAATACAATATAACACGAGTAGTGTTGATCGATTATTAGCGACAAAATTGAAATCGGCACATTTTTTATGTTGATCGAAATTTTTAGATCATGCGATAATTTAGGTTAAAATCTTTGCATCATCTATTAATATTGCGCCATTTTCGGCGCTTCCTGTCATTTTGGCGGCCAGCAAATCAGCTTACAGAATAGAGCAGGGTGAGATGTGTGTGCGACGTCATGACTGGGATGTGTATGGTTGCGATTGGCTGGAAAAATCACATGACCTCGTTTTACATAGAACAGCCCTTCCTGTTCATGATCAGTGTCTCTCAGCGTCTCATAGCAGGAGGACGTGCGCTTTGCCTGTGTCCAAACAGCTCAGCGAAATTATTATATTTCTTCACAGAGAAAGCTCTACTGTTAGCTCTGATCCTTACAACTTACTTAGATCAGAGATTGGAAGATTTTATATAGTTAGGTAGAGAATTTTAAAGGAGCATCTACCGCTGTAAAGTCACAGGGGTGAGCAGGCGGGGGGGGGGGGGGAAGGCCCGCAGGCGAACCCAGAAGAGCTCTATAAAGAATACTGGATATAGTTCACCAAGACTTAGTGTAGACATTGCACTACAATAGCTTTATTATTAACAGTTTTCTATTGAAATATTTCCTGGATATTGGGCAGCCTGAACTTATATTAGGATACACATCTTTTCTAGTAACTGCAGGTCTCTTTGTTAGGTGCCAAACTCCACTTTTATTATCAGTATACATTTCAGATAGGTGTTCTTTTTCAATTTTGCCCATTCCAGCTTTGTTGATATAGCCACCTTGCAGTTAAATTAGAATCCAGCAATTTTGTAGTCAGCACAGGTTGATAGGTGCCAAAAATACCTTTTATTATCCGAAAACATTTCAGATACGTGTTTTTTCACGTTGGCGCAGTACAGCTTTGTTCATTGAGGCACCTTACACTTAAATGTGAATACAGCAATTTTGTAGTCAACACAGGTGAATTGAAAGGTGCCAAAAATACCTTTTATTATCTGAACACATTTCAGATACGTGTTTTTTCACTTTGGCGCACTACAGCTTTGTTCATTGAGGCACCTTGCACTTAAATGTGAATACAGCAATTTTGTAGTCACCACAGGTGAATTGAAAGGTGCCAAAAATACCTTTATTATCCGAATACATTTCAGATACATGTTTTTTCACTTTGGCGCAGGCCAGCTTTGTTGATAGATCTACTTTGCAGTTAAATTTGAATACAGCAATTTTGTAGTCACCACAGGTGAATTGATAGGTGCCAAAAATACCTTTTATTATCCAAATACATTTCAGATACGTGTTTTTTTCACTTTGGCGCAGCCCAGCTTTTTTGATAGAGCTACTTTGCAGTTAAATGTGAATACAGCAATTTTGTAGTCACCACAGGTGAATTGAAAGGTGCCAAAAATACCTTTTATTATCCGAATACATTTCAGATACGTGTTTTTTTCACTTTGGCGCAGGCCATCTTTGTTGATAGATCTACTTTGCAGTTAAATTTGAATACAGCAATTTTGTAGTCACCACAGGTGAATTGATAGGTGCCAAAAAATACCTTTTATTATCCGAATACATTACAGATACGTGTTTTTTTCACTTTGGCGCACTACAGCTTTGTTCATTGAGGCACCTTGCACTTAAATGTGAATACAGCAATTTTGTAGTCACCACAGGTGAATTGAAAGGTGCCAAAAATACCTTTATTATCCTAATACATTTCAGATACGTGTTTTTTCACTTTGGCGCAGGCCAGCTTTGTTGATAGAGCTACTTTGCAGTTAAATGTGAATATAGCAATTTTGTAGTCACCACAGGTGAATTGAAAGGTGCCAAAAATACCTTTTAATAACCGTATACATTTCAGACAGGTGTTTTTTTCACGTTTGGTCAGTCAAGCTTTGTTGATAGATCTACTTTGGAGTTAAATTTGAATCCAGCAAATTTGTTTTGTTTTGATTTGAGAATAGCTATGATTTGCCGTCTTTTAATAAGAGACTTTCCAAAACTCTTCCATACCTTCTCAAATTTTTATATTTCTGAACATGGAGCGAAATTCAGGTGGTAAGCGAGCAAAGAGGGGGGTAGGACATGGAGGTAGAGGTACGAGAGAAGGTGCTCCTTCCAGTGCTGGCGACAACACGCATGCCAGCGGTTCGTCAGTTGCAGGACCGTCAGGCCTGTCATCGCTGGGTCAGGGCCCTGTGAATCTCAGTAACGAAAAGCGTCGTCAATCTGTCCTTCAGTAGCTATGCAACCTGCATCCAGCAGTCTTACCTCCTCGTCCTCCCAGTCACGGCCACAAATGTCATCATCAGCATCATCAGCATCCGTCCAACATGAAGCAGCCCAAATGTCAACTCGTGTACCCACCACTATGGATAATCCATTTTCTGAAGACCTCTTTGATGACAAAATGCGGTTGGGGTCAGAAGGCATGTTAAAAGATCAAGAGGCCAAAGAGGATGATTTTCTCTGCTCTGACGCCCAGTTACTGATGCCATCAGAGGAGGAGAAGGAAGCCGGTCAATCGACAAAAATCCCGGGCGGTCGGCAACGCCTTGCAGTCCCTCTTGCTTGTAGCCCGCAGCTCCTGGATGCAGAATGTCAGGACGACGAAGTCACCTGTGTTGATGATGATGATGACGACATTGCGGATCCAACGTGGTCTTTTCAGCAGAATTTGCTTGCGAGCGCTTCATCACTGGACGAGGAGGAAGACGATGGGGTAGTGTCAGTACGGGTTCCGCCTCAAAAAGGGAGAGGGCGGTCGCAGAAGTCCGCTGATATGATTCCGCCAGCCACGGTCAGCGCAAACCCCGCTCCTCGCTTATCGCCGTCAAAAAGGTCCAGGACCTCTCAAGCCTGGGCCTTCTTTGAGCAAGCCTCTGATTCACCCAGCGATGTCATATGCCGCCTTTGCCGTAAACGCATAAGTAGAGGCAAGAACCTTAGGTGTTTAACCACCACCAACATGTCTAGTCACATGCAGCGAATGCATAAGTTGAAATGGAGGCAACACTTGGCCAAAAAAGGCCAGACCGACGCCGGGCCTCCAACCATTGTCACACCCTCTGTCTCCGCCTCCTCCTCCTCCGCCACCACCAAGCGTTCCTCAGCTGCCCATGTCTCTCAGAGTCATGATCAGGGATCAGCCTCCGCTTCAGCCTCAACCGTCGCCCGAGTACCACCAGCACCACCAGAGACCCATCCTACCCCTTCTCCTTCCGCCAGTTTGACGACCTGCACGCCGTACAGCGGCCAGTCTAGCAGCCAGCCTTCTGTCTTCCAGGTTTGGGAGCAGAAGAAACACTTTAACCCAAACCATCCCAAAGCCAAAAGCCTGAATGTCGGCATTGCCAGGCTTATGGCCTTGGAAATGTTGCCTTTCCGTCTGGTGGACACAGATGGGTTCCGCCACGTCATGGCCCTTGCCTGCCCCCAATACCAGATGCCGAGCAGGCATTTCTTTGCCAGAAAAGCCATCCCTGCCCTGGCCAGCCACGTGTCATCTAAAATTTCAAGCGCATTGTCTGCATCTGTGGCCGGAAAAGTCCATCTGACCACCGACACATGGACTAGTAAGCACGGCCAAGGCCGCTATATCTCTGTGACAGCTCTCTGGGTGAGCTGGGTGGATGTCTCTGGGGGTGACGGTGGCTCTCAGCCTTGGCGCACGCTCTTCAAAACCGCAGTGATGGTGCAGGGTTCTTTCCCCCAAGGTCCTCTGGTGGCATCACGTGCCCAGAGAAACCAGGCCGTGTTGAAATTAATCTGTCTTGGAGACCGTCCACACACAGGTCAGGAGCTGTGGACGGCTCTCCGCAACGAGACCGAGCGCTGGCTGGGTGCCAAGAACCTTGTGCCAGGCAAGGTGGTGTGCGATAATGGGCGAAATCTGCCCATTATCGCCCGTAAGATCGGTAGGCTGGAGCACATCCCTTGCCTGGCACATGTCATGAACCTTGTCGTCCAGAAATTTCTAAAGAGCTACCCGGGTCTGGACTGCCTGCTGAAGAAGGCTCGTAGTCTAAGTTCGCACTTCCGCTGTTCGCACCCTGCATCAACCCGCCTGGCTGCGTTGCAGCGTCAGCTCGGCCTCCCCGTCAACCGTCTCATTGTTGACGTGGCAACACGCTGGAATTCCACCCTCCACATGCTCCAGCGATTGTGGCAGCAGCGCAATGCCATTACGCAGTACGAAGTGACACACGGCCTGACAAGCAGCAGTGCGGACCTCGGGGTGTTGAGCCACCGAGAGTGGAAGCAGGTGAAAGAGCTCTACACCATCCTTGCCAGTTTTGAAGAAGCCACCAAAATGGTCAGTGCGGACGATGCCCTTGTCAGCATGAGCAGTGTGGTGATCTTAGTTCTGGAACGATCGTTGGACACTCTGAAACAACAGGTCCCGCCAGCGACGGAGGAGATGGACACAGATGCGGACACGGAGCCTTTCTCTCCGTCGAATCCACAAGGCCCGACAGTTTCTCAATTTTATCGGTCTTCATTAGGCAGTGGTTCGGGGTCCAGGGCTAGTGCAAAGCAGCGCATCAGCTCTCAGGGTGCATCATCTCAGGCAAGTTAGGGCTGTGTTGAAGCTGTGCCGGAGGAAGTGGAGGAGGAGGAGGAGGAGTTATTCCTAGACACCAACGTTACCGACGTCCCTGCCTTGGAAAGAGGTTGGCGCGAATTTGAGGCGGAGGAGGAAGATGAGGAAGATCAGTTTGCTAGTGCCCCTCGACCCAGAGGCTTGGGAAATCAAGGCTCCATCTCTCACATGAGTGCTTGGATGCTCCATTTCCTCCAATATGATCCTGGCATTAAGGAAATCAAAATGTACAACAGTTACTGGGTGGCCACCCTCCTGGGTCCCCGGTACAAAACAAAACTCAGCACTTTCCTTCCACCCACCCAAATAGAGAGTAAAATGCAGGAAATGGAGACCTTGCTGATTGATCAACTGGAGACATCTGTTGCGTCTGCTTCACGTTTGCCAAATGTCACGGTGGAACAACATCAGCGACGTGACAGCAGTAGAGTGCCAAGTAGCCGTAGCGGCAGCAGCAGCAGCAGCAGGCAAGGTGGCAGAAGCCTAATGGGTGACCTCTGGCAATCTTTATTTACCACCTCACCAACGCATGCAATGCAGGGCACACATCCAACACACAGAGACCAGCTTAAGATCATGGTGCACGACTATCTGCGTCTCAACACCGATGTTTTTGTATGTGTTCCGGACACAATAAACTTCTGGGTACCCTAAATGGACGAATGGCCCGCGCTGGCTCGCCACGCCATAGAGGTGTTGTCTTGCCCAGCAGCCAGCGTCATATCTGAGCGGACCTTCAGCACAGCCGGAGGAGTCCTTACAGACAAACACATCCGGCTTTCCACAGATAATGTGGATCGTTTGACTTTCATCCAGATGAATCTCTGATGATGTTGTGGCCCCAATTGCCGAGGTCACCGATTAGTTGCCGGTCTACTTCACATTCCTCTTCAAACAAAAATGGTCCTCTTGAAAACTTTTTTTTAAAATGATCATTTCTTACTGCAATTTTTATTCTCTTTTCCCAACAGTTCATTTAGCTGGTTTTGCTGCGAGGAGACTGTAAAAGACAGCAAGAATTCATGACAACACCGTATTCCATTTACTCAATTTATCTTTAGAAGTTTTCGCATTGTCAATGGTTTTGAGGTCATGTTGCTGTGAGATACAGCAATAATCATGGTCCTTTGGAACAGAAATGTGGCTTCTAAGTGGCATTTCTCCCTCACAATTTTTTAACAGTGGCTGAGAAGTCATATTTATAATTTTTTGGGTCATGCTGCTTTGAAATGCAGCAATACTACAGGTCTTACTCTAAAAAATGTTGTTTCTAACAGACATTTGTATTTCACAATTGTCCAAAGTGGCTCAAGGGTCATGCTTTGATTTTTTGGGGGCATTTTGCTGTGACATGCAGCTATACTACAGGTCCTATTATAAAAAAATGTTGTTTCTAACAGACATTTGTTCTTCACAATTGTCCAAAGTGGCTCAAGGGTCATGCTTTGAATTTTTTGGGGGCATTTTGCTGTGACATGCAGCTATACTACAGGTCCTATTATAAAAAAAATTTGTTTCTAACAGACATTTGTTCTTCACAATTGTCCAAAGTGGCGCAAGGGTCATGCTGGTAAAAAAATTCCTCTGAATTGTACAAGGGAGGTCCAGGAAAACTTGACCAGATGTAGGTTATTCAGAGGACATGGAGTATGGAGCACAGACAGAGAACAAAGTACAGAGACAATTTCCTCCAGCACGTTGAGTATAATGAGAAAAAGAATGCCAAGAAAAAGGGCACCTGAGTGGAACAGGAGCGTTAACCACCAGTATTTCCAAGTGAAGCTCAATTGGTCCGCACTCATACGGAGGGGCAAGCGCTACCCAGGACAGGGACAGTATATGTCCAGTGAAACTGAAATGGTGGTTGAAAGACTCCTTTTCCCGGCACTTTTTAATCTGAGGTCATGCAGGTTTGGGGCTCATGCTGTGGCTCAGGACAGGTATAATCAAAGACCGTAGAAACTAAAATAGAGGTTCAAAGACTCCTTTTTCCGGCACTTTTTAATCTGGGGTCATGCAGGTTTGGGGCTCATGCTGTGGCTCAGGACAGGGATAGTCTATGTCCAGTGAAACTTAAATGGTGGTTGAAAGACTTCTTTTTCCGGTACTTTTTAATCTGGGGGTCATGCAGGTTTGGGGCTCATGCTGTGGCCCAGGACAGGTATATTCAATGTCCAGTGAAACTAAAATGGTGGTTGAAAGACTCCTTTTTCCGGCACTTTTTAGTCTGGGGTCATGCAGGTTTTCGGCTCATGCTGTGGCTCAGGACAGGGATAGTCTATGTCTAGTGAAACTTAAATGGTGGTTGAAAGACTTCTTTTTCCGCCACTTTTTAATCTGTGGGTCATGCAGGTTTTTAGGGTCATGCTGCGTTCCAGGACAGGGATATTCAATGTCCAGTTCAAGTAAAATGATGGTTCAAATAATACTGCCTTCTGGCACTTTTTAATTTGTGGGTGATGCAGGATTAAGGGTCATGCTGTGGTACAAGACAGGGATAGTGAATGGTCTGTGATTTTTTTCCTGTGGCTTTTATAACCTAAGTGTGTTGCCTAAGATGTAGCACGTATCCATTTGACTGTTGTGGATTTTAATTCCAGCTTCTCCAGCCCTGTTTGGGTCTAAGAATGAAGGTGTTGTTGCTCTCCCATAGACTTTAATGATCGTCGGCGATCATCTATCTTCGACCATCGAATATCTTGTCAATGATGGCCGACTATCGACCATCGACCGATGTCGATAGCCAACGTAATCGCTCAACACTAAACACGAGTCATCATATGGACCAAACATCATGGGTTCTAAAACAGTAATAATAATAATAATAATAATAATAATACTAATACTAATAATCTTTATTTATATAGCACCAACATATTCTGCAGCACTTTATAATTTAGAGGGTATACATACAGATATTACACATTAAAAGAACTTACAGATGAGACACAAGGTGTGAGGACCCTGCTCGTGAGAGCTTACGATCTATGAGGGAGATGATGGGTGAAAAGTGCTAGGCTTACAATGGTCCAGCCATGTTACATAAACAGGAGGTGGTTTACATAAAAGTTTTGTGAACCTGCCACCTGGACAGTACATCTATATACAGATAAGTGCCTGTGAGTGCCCAAGTGTTGGGAGTGACAAATGAGTGTGATAGCAGGTGGGGGTTAGCAATTAGGGATCGTGATAGGCCAGACTGAGAAGATGTGTTCTTAGGACCCTCTTAAAACTATGAGGGTTATGAGTGTGCCTGTTCGCCCACGGTCCCATGTTCCAGAGAACTAGTGCAGCACGTGTGAAATCTTTGAGACAGACATGGGAGGTTCGGATGATTAAGGAATGTATGTAATCTGATATCATCAGCAAAGCGTAGAGAACAAGTAGGGTGGTAGATAGAGATGAGAGAGGAAATGTAGGGGGGTGTAGCAATGTGGAGAGCTTTATGGGTGAGAGTGAGGAGTTTATGTTGCATTCTGTACTGGATGGGCAACCACTGCTGTGACTGACACAGGGTAGAGGCATCAGTATAGCAGCTGGAAAGAAAGACAAGCCTGGCTGCTGCATTCTGGACAGATTAGAGAGGGAGAGTTTGCAGAGACCAATAAGCAGGGAGTTGCAGTAGTCAAGATGAGAATGAATAAGAGCAACAATGAGGGTTTGAGCTGTTTCCACAGTGACAAAAGGACGGATTTTGGGATGTTCTTGAGGTGCAGATGACAGGAGTGGGCAAGGGCTTGGATAGAAGGGGTGACAGACATATCAGAATCGAGTATAACCCCACGTCAGCAGGCCTGGTGCCTAGGAGTTATGGTGGTGCCACACACTGAAACAGAAATAGCAGGGTAGGGTTGGTTAGAAGATGGCGGAAAGACAAGGAGTTCCGTTTTAGTGAGGTTTAGTTTCAGATGGAGAGAGGACATTATGTCCGAGGCAGCGGACAGACAGTCACTGGTGTTTTTTAGCAGGACATGTGTGATGTCTGGGGAGGAGGTGTATAGTTGAGTGTCATCAGCATAGCGATGATACTGGAAGCCAAATCTGCTGATGGTTTGTCCAATGGGGGTTGTGTAGAGTGAAAAAAGGATTGGACCAAGAACAGATCCCTGAGGAACTCCAACCGCAAGAGGAAGAGGAGAGGAGGTAGAACTGGAAAATGAGACACTGAAGGAGCAGTAAGAGAGGTAGGATGAGAACCAAGTGAGAGCGGTGTCCTGGATGCCAATGGCACTGAGCATGCTGAGGAGAAGGTGTTGATCCACAGTGTCAAATGATGCAGAGAGATCCAGAAGAAGCAGCAATGAGTAGTTGCCCTGTGATTTAGCCGTGAGGAGATCATTAGAGACTTCAACTAAAGCAACAATACGCGAAACGCGCGTCGGGGTCGACAGGGCTTTCCCACTTGCTGTCCGCCATTTAGGTATGATTTTGTGCTGGCGTTTCTGCATATTTTTAATTTACATAGCCTTTTTTAAATGGCCTTAGCATTATCCCTTTATGGGTTTATTCACTTAAATTTTATAAAATCATAGCTAAGTGTCCAAATTGTAGCTTCAAATACTTTAAATTTGCTGTACATATACCTTTTTGTCACACACATCGTATGTTATCCCCTTTGACGCCTATTTGGGGAAAACCCCTGCCGTTAAAATCGGTCTTCCCATATATACCTCTACATGAAAGGGTTTTTTAAAAAAAATTTTTTGATAGAAAAAAAGATTTTTTTTAATTTTTGACATATCTCTTTTGTATTTTTGTTGTGCTCTGTGGAAACCTGATTGTAGGGGGATTGAGAAAGAGTTAGCAGAGAGAAGGGGATTACCCAAAGAGAGACCAACGTTCCAGGATTTTAGAAAAAAAGGGAAGGGTTAGAAACTGGTCGGTATTGGCCGCGCAAAATGGGTCGGAGGGTTTTTTTTTAGAAAAGGGGTTATGATGGGTTTTTAAAAGGGAAGAGGGAAAAAGACCCCAGTAGAGAGAGGGGTTGAAGATTCAAAAAGGTAAGATATAGCAGAAAAAAGGGGACTGGACAAGGGGGAGGGAATAGGATACAAAGAAATTTGGGGGGGGCGACAGACAGGAATTTTGGATACTTTTTTCTTCTGTCTTTTGGGGTAAAAGGGCTGAAGCAGACAAGGGGTTGTGCGGGGAGGGACAGGATGGTGTTTTTGCGATTGAGATGCAATGTTTTGCCGGATCTGTCTTTTTTGTTTTTAAAAGTGCCCGGGGGCCCTGAGTTTTGGGCCTGAGGAGGGAGGTGAAAATGTCAAACGGCCCTTTTTGGGTTTTGCTGTGAATGTGGAGATGAGGGAGGTAAATATTTTTTTTTGACGAGTAAAGGGCAGCCCGAGCAGAATTTATAGGGGAGAAAGTCTGCGGGTAGTTTTGACTTTCTCCCAGTCACCCGACAATTAAAAACATTGCTGCAGAAAGAGAGTCTGAGGTGTTGTGCCAGCTGCGGGTTTCGACTCTGGTGGGGGGTGTGTGAGTGGTGCCAATATGTCCAGGGGGGTTGTGAGAGTTTTTTGTAATATTTGCAGCCAGGGCAAACAGGAGATGGAGGGGATTGGGGCAGGGAGGGGCGTATGGTGTCTGTAGTTCCTGAATGTTCATGTAGAGGATTTTCTTTTTTCCATACCAGGTGTGTCCAAGAAAGGGAGAATTTTTGGGTAGTGAAGGGATAAGGTTTGGGGCAAAGAGCGCAAAGGAAATTTAGTGAGGTTTAGAAATTGATGAGTGACTGCAGAGAAACCCCAAAACAAAAGCAAGCCCATCCTTGGGGGTGGGGTATTGTAAAATTTCAAGAGGCCAAGGAAGATGTTAGTGAAAGAAACTGAAAGGCAGAAGGAGACAAGGTTGTCAATGGGGATTTTAAAATCACCCCCGAGAGTGAGTTATTTTTTTGGAGAGGAAGGAGGGGGTAGGCAGGAAAATGATCCAGAAACTGGGGGGGTTGAGCCGGGGGGGGTCTGTACAAAACCCCCTACCTAGAGAAAATGGCCGAAAGAGTCTGGGGGGTGGAACTCAAAAAAAGGGGAAAAAGGAGGGGGGGTTGCAGGAGGGAAAACATGGTAAGTGCAGTAAAGGAGAGAGAAGTATGCCAATCCTCCACCTGGCCTGTTCCGGTCTGGGGGGTGGGTGAATGTAGGGTCCATAGGGTGAGAGCAGCAAGGGAAGCAAATCAATTGTTGGACCGTTTCGTGAGAGATAGCAGTTGGGGAGTTAGAAGAAAAAAAATTATGAAAAAAGCAGTGAGTTTATTTCAGATGGATCAGGCATTCCCCAAAGCACATTTTAAAAAAAGGGCAGGAAAAGACCTTTTAAAACGAATAGCGAAGGGTTTAGCGGGGTTTTTTATATGGAAGGATGGGGTTGGGATAAACAAAAGGGGGGTGAGCCAGGTTTTAAGGGGGAGATTCTCCGAGCGAAAAGAAAGGAAAAATGCCCCAAGTACAGCAGATGGTTCGTGATCAGTATGACAGCGTTTGTGCAACATTTATGGGAAGCAGGGGTTTTTGGGTATTTAAAAAAGGGAAAACCCATTGTGGGGGAATGTAAACATGGGTGAAGGCAGAAAGAGAGGCGCTGTTTGGGAAAACATTTTTCAGAAGGGGGAAAAAGGGTTTGTATGAAAGGAAGACGATGGACAAAAAGGTAGAAAACAAAGTGAGCAAAAGGGGATAAGGTGTATTTTTAAAAAGAGCCCAAATTACTCACTAAAAAGGCCCAACCTTTCATTTTCCTTAAGTTTAAACTTCTGTCTCTTTTCCTGTCAAACTTTCGAGGCCTTGTCAGAAAAGGGGGCCCGAAATTTTTTCAAAAATTGGGTTTGGGCCCCACTTCGCCGAATTTTCCGAAAAAAATTCGATTCGGTTCCGAATTCCCTTGGGCCCACGAATCACTTTAAAAAAAACCAGCTATTTCCCAAAGGCTGCCCAGAGCCGGGCCAGGTGCTTTTTAAGAACGTTGTGCCATTTTTAAAAAAACAGGGGGGACCCTTGGTTTGGTCTTCATAAAATGTTGGTTTTAGTATGACACCCATGACTGCCGCCCGCCCCTTAAAATTTTCGCTTCACTAAAAAAATTCCCCGGGGAAATTAAGGGGGGCAAAACTGACCAAAAAACTAAAGGGGGGGAAAATTACCCTTTATAAAGCCCATGCCAGCAAAAAGCGGAAAAAAAAACAAGCTGGAGCTCAGGTGGCAACTTTGTGATAGAGTGTGGGGGTGACGGCGGCAGCCACAGCAGAAATGAGGCCCGGCAGGGCCAATAACATTATGGGGGCGGCAAGAAAAAGTAAAAAAGGGGGCCCCACAGATTGGCACAATCACACAGTGTGGGGGTCACGGGCGCAGCAGAAAGGGAAGGTCAGACAGGGGAAACCTTTGAAAATTCTGGGGGGTGGCAAAACAGTTTTGGGGCCACAGATACAATCACACAGGGGTGGATTTTCCACGGCGGCAGCAGTAAGGCACCAGGGCACAATGACATTATGGAGGGGGAAAAAAACTTATTAACCACAAGGGGCACAATAAAACAAAAAGGGGGTGGGGGTTTCACGGGGGAAAGCAGTATGAGGTCAGGCAGGGCAAAAATGACATTAGGGGAGGGGAAAAAAAAAGTTTTAAAAGCCACAGAGGGGGCCCCAAATAAAATTGTGGGGGTCACGGCGGCAGCAGTTGAGGTCAGACAGTGGAAACAATAAAAATTTTCCGGAGGTGGCAAAAACAGGAGTGGGCCCACATTGTGGGGGGGCACGGCAGAAGCCACGGCTGAAGAAAGAGGTCAAACAGTGGCACAAATGACACAGTTTTGGAGGGCACGACAGGAGTCCCCAGCACAGCATGAGGTCAAGAGTGGCACAATGCCTTTCGGGGCGTGGCAAAATAGTTTTTAAAGGCCACAGAGCGGCAAAAAATGACTGAGAGGGGAGGTAAACGGCGGCAGCAGAAATAAAGGTCAGGAAAGGGCAAAATGACAAGATTTGGAGGTGATAAACGGGAAACCCAACAGCAGGGAGGTCAGAAAATTGGCACAATGACTTTTGGAGGTGGAAAAAACCCAGTACCGGGCCGCAGAGTGGCACAATGACACAGTGTGGATGCCACGGGAAAACAGAAAACAGCAGCAGCACATGACAAAATAAAAGGGGGCCACAATGAAAGATTTTTGAGGTGGGGGGGCCCAAAACCATTTCCCTTTGGTAAAGCCCGTGGTGGGGCCCGATGGAAAAACATCAGCAGATGTTTGGCTCGGGGGCCGGGGGGGGCCCAATCAGAAAAGGGTTTGGGGCCCAGGAAAAGTTTGAACCCAACTGACGCCAAAAGGAAATTGGGGGTGGGGAAAATCCTGGAAAAACCCCCACGCTAAATTCATCTTGACAAAGGTCACCCGTTCAAAAAAAAAAAAAAAAAAATTTTTCCGTGGGACAAGCGGGTTCTCCTTGGGGTAACGTTTCCCCCCCGCCGGGCACGGGCCACCCGCTTAAAGCCACACTAACGGCCGGGCAGGAAAAGCCCCCTCCACTCCCAAACCGGCAATTTGCGGCCCACAAAATCCAGTTTGGCTGCCCAGTAGCCCCAGGGGAATCTTCTAATTTAAGGGGGGCCAAGAGGGGCTGTCCAAGTGGGGCCAAAACCCTTTTTTGGTTCAGGGAATGCCCCATGCCCCCTCTGCTGCGGGTTTTAGTTTGCTGGGGGACTGCCCTCCCTCACAGGCGGGTAAAGGGAAGCCTGCTCATTAGTGATTTCCCAGATTTAAAGTTATTTGCTGAGGAGTTTGGAACTTTCTCCAAACCCCCCCCCACCCCCCCCCACAGCCCGGGGCCCTTTAATTACGGAGCGCTGAGGAACCCCCCGGGTCAAAAACCTGTCAAGGAGGACAAATCCCGCACATAGGCAGGGGGCCCAACTGTTTAAACGGAGGATTTCCCTTTTAGAAATTTGAGTTTGTCTTCCCTCTCAATAGCGGGAAAAAAGGGCCCCCAAATTTTTGGCCCGGGTGCGAGGGTCCAATAGGGGGGAGAGCCAAAAAGGTAAAACCCACTCCCGGGAAATCCCTGGACTTTTCGGGCTGTCATTTAGCCAGGAAAAAAGCATGCTGCGGGAAACATCCCACAAGTACCCGGGGGGTTTCCCTGCCTCCCATTTCCACTGAAATACTGCCAGGGTGCTTGGGAGTCATCTGCCTCGTCTTCCTCTTTCCCATCCCCTCCTCCAGCTGCATCCTCCCTTCCTCCTCTCTTGTCACCTGGTAGAAAACCATTTCATTTTACCAACAATGCTTTTGCCCCAATGTCCTCCTCCTCCTCCTCCCCTCCATTTCAGTCCCCACCGGGCTCATGTGGCCACGAGATTAGCCCCCACCTTCCAGTCCCCTGTCCAAAACAAATTTTTCAGCAAACGTTTCCCGGGCATGAAGGGAGTGGAATGACTTATTTATTCCCGTAGCCTGGCACTGACAAATAAAAAGTGGGGCCCCCTCGAAATGGCCCCCAACAAACGGCCAAAGGGGTCCCCGCATGAGCTGCCACGGGGGTGACATCAAAGTTACACCGGGAGGGACTTTTTGTCCCGCCTGGATCATCAAAAAATCTTTAAACCTTTCTCTGTTCCCTAAAAGTCGGCCCCAACATGTGCAGGCTGGAAAATTTCCCGCGGGGGAAACATCGCTTTTCCCGAGCGTGTTGGGGGGAAAGGGCCCTTCTGGGCCCCTGCAACTCAAGGGGGGGTTTTCCCCGGCTTTGTACAATGGATAAAGGCATGCAAAAGTTCCTGGGCCCTTTTTTAGAAAGTTTTTGGGAAAATCGGTGGAAGACTTAGGAAAACCTTTTTTCAACCAGATTGAACAAAAGGCGCCAATGCAGGGCCATGACCATCCCTCCTCGGTGCAAACTCGGGCCCCCAAAGTCTCCCCCTTGTCCGCACCATGGTTTTCCCATTTGCAGTTGGCGCGGAAAAAAAGCCACACATCGATTTCTTTTCTGCATGACGCGGAACAGTTCCCCCCCCTTGGACTTTGTTCCCCCGAGGCCAAACAGGTGAAAAACCCCGTGACACCGCTGTGCCCCCCACCCATGTTTTTTTTGGGTGGAGCAGTACTTTGTGAGGCTAAAAATGGTGGAGGGGGAGGGAGGCGGCATTGGCGCCAAAACCGCATTTTAAAAACGTGGAGGAAAAGCGGCGTCTCCTGTCCCCAAATTTTTTGGTGTGCCCGGGAGGAAGGTCACATTCCCCCCCCAGTGGGGGCCCTAAAGGACAAAGTACTGGCCCACCGTAGTTAAAAGCCCCCAAAAAGTCCGCGGGGGCCGGTAAACCTTTGAAAAAAACCGATAAGCTCAAGGACTGACCCACTTTTTTGTCTAAAAAATTTATGAAGTGCTGGTTTCTTACGGCCCTTTTTTGGAAAAGAAATTACGGGTTGGAACTCTCCAAACTCCCGGGTCGGCACAAACCCTTAGTTTACTCTGAATGGTGCAAAAGTTCCCACCATTTTGGGAAAAAGGGGGGGGACTGCAGTACCAACACTTTGGGCAGGGGGCACGGTCCCCTGCTGCACCTTTGGAAAGGTTTGGCCTACTGTTTCCCCTTTACAACGCCTCCTGAACGACTGCCCGGCCCCCATAGTAGCCCAGGGGGCAGACATCTGGACCGGGAAAGGAAGTCCCAAAAGAAAAAGCGCCTTCTTTCAGAGGTGGTGGAAACCTTGACTGGCTGAAAATGGCATGCGTGCCACTGGCCGCTGCCGCTGCTGCAGCGGCAGGATGGGCCAAAACCCCAATTTTGAGCCAACGTTTTCCCCCCAGGCCCCCCGGATTGACCTGCAAAGTGATGACGCAGGGGGGTTGTGCCAACGTTAAACTCCCTGGGCCAAAGCTTCACTTTTCTGCCCCCAGATTCTACATATACCCAAAATTTGGGTCCTCCGGGGTCTTAGCAAAGAAATGCCAAAAAACCGCCGAGTAAACCGAATTTTACCGCCAACGCCCGCACGGAATTTACTACGCCGCCGCTGCCCTTCGCTGACCCCCCGTGGGCCCCTACTGTCTTTGGCCCTGCGAAAACGGGTTTTTTAACCCCGTGGGCCGCTTTTGGGCCCCCACCTCAAAACTGTGCTAACCCCGCTTTACTCCGGGCCCCACAACCCACTTTTCTGGCCCCTTTCGGGCCCCTGCCCCGACGCGCAAGCTGACGCCCCCCCCTCCTGACGACGATGACGCCCTTGCTTCACCCGGCCCCAAGTGCGGTCGGCCACATCTCATCTATTTTGTTTTCATCCCCTCACAACCGGGGCCCCCATCACCGGTTTTTGGTAAGCCGAGGGGTGACCTTTTCCCACATGACCCCCATCCCCCTCTCCACATCTATACTTTGCCGCCTACTGCAAGAAACTGGGGAATTGGCCCCATTCTTCGCTGCCCAAAAAGGGAAACTGCTGACTGCCCCCTCAAAATTTTTCATCCTCGGGTATATATTGGGGGCTGAGGGCCCCCGGGCCACATAGTAAAAACCCTGGCTAAAAGGGAAATTTGGGTGGGACAGAGGCGGGCTGAGGACAGGTGAGGAAGGGCCCCTGACCCCTCCCCGGGGGGCCCAATCCCAAATAAGTGTTGTGTCTGAGGTTCCCCACCCGACTCTTGGCTGGGGGTTTTCCCGAAGTCAAACTGGGAGGAAGAGGATGACCCGCCCAAAACCCAAACAAGAACCCCTTTGGGGTTCTGAACAAAACACGGCCGCTAAAAATGACCGCGGCAGTTTTTTGGCCTTTACCGAGGAAACCCCCGCTGCGAGTCCCAAGCTGTGCTGGGGAAACCCGGGCCCGTTTCAAAAAAATGTTTTTTGCCACGCCCAACCCCCGCATTTCCGAGCCTGCCACCTCTCTGTCCGAAAATACTGTTTTTTTCAAAAAGTACAGACACTGTTTTAAGGGAAACCGGGTTTTGTATATGATAAATTTTTCAACCCCCGTTTTTTTGGGCTCCAAATGAACCCAGTAACAAACTTGGGGAACCCTTGGATTTAAAAGGGGCTCCCCCAAATGGCCAGGAAAAATTTTTCTTTATGGTTTCCCTTTACAAAAACACTGTGTTTTTACTAAAATGTAAAAAGCACAAAACAGGGTTAAAAATTTAACCCTTTCCCTTTTGGAAATTTGCTAAAAAGAAAAATGTATATAATTTTTTGGGGTTTAAAAAGACGGTTTTTTTTTTTGTCACACCGCAGCAAAACAACGCTTAAATTTAACCCCTGGAAAGTAAATTGCGCCAAAGAATTGAGCCGCACCAAAAATAGTAACGTGTTACAATTGCGTGTTTTGCTACGCCACACAACAAGAAAATACAGTTGTAATTTGCCTTTGCTTGTGAATTAGGGTTAAACCAAAAAAATATATATATATTTGGCGTTAAAAAAAAACAGTTTTATTTTTGTAGCACACCAGCAAAAACAAGCTTAATTAACCCCAAGGATGAAATTGCCCAAAAAAAATGAGCCGCCCCAAACTAGTAAACGGTTTCCCTTGCGTGTTTTTACGCCACACCCAAAAAGAGATACAGTTTTTTTGCCTTTTCTTGTAATTAAAGGCAAACCCAAAAAAATATATTTTATATTTGGGGGGTTGAAAAAAGACGGGTTTTTTTTTGTCCCCACACCACAAAACAACGCTTAATTTTAAACCCCTGGGTGGGAAAAATTTCGCCAAAGAATTTAGCCGCAAAAAACAATTTAAACTGTTTTCAATTGCGTGTTTTTTTAAACCCCCACAACAAAAAGAAAACAGTTGTAATTTGCCTTTGCTTTTGAATTTAGGCCCACCCCAAAAAAAAAAATATAAATTTTGGCGTTGAAAAAGACAAATTTAAATTTTTTGTCAGCACACCAGCAAAACCCAAACCCTTAAATTTAAAACCCCCCGGGTGTAAATTGCGCCCAAAAAATTGAAACCCCCACAAAAATAGTACGTGTTACAATTTTCGTGTTTTTCTGGGCCCCAACAAAAGATACAGTTGGGAATTTTTCCTTTGCTTGTTTAAATTTGGCTACCCAAAAAAAAATATATAATTTTGGCGGGTTTAAAAAGGACGGGTTTTTTTTTGTCAGCCCCACCACAAAACAACGCTTTTAAATTTAACCCCCGGATGTAAAAATTTTTCCAAAAAAAATTAGCCCCCACAAAATATTTCGTGTTAAAAATTGCGTGTTTTTCCCACCCAAAAAAACCAAAAAGAAAATACAGTTTTTAATTTGCCTTGGCTTTTGAATTAGGCTACCAAAAAAAAAATAAAAAAAATAGGCGTTGAAAAAGACCGGTTTAATTTTTTGGGCAGCACAAACAGCAAAAAAAAACGGCTTAATTAACCCCGGGGTGTAAATTGCGCCAAAAAATTTAGCCGCCAAAACTAGTACGGGTTACAATTGGCCCTGTTTTCTACCCACACAAAAAAGAGATAAGTTGTAATTTGCCTTTGCTTGTGACTTAAGGGGTACCAAAAAAAAAATAAATATATTTGGCGGTTGAAAAAAACAGTTTTTTTTTTTGTCAGCACCCGCAAAACAAAAGCTTAAAATTTAAAACCCCCGAAAGTTAAAAATTTCGCCAAAGAATTGAGCCCGCACAAAAATATAACGTGTTACAATTGGCTGTTTTCACGCCAAAAACAACAAGGATAAGTTTTAAATTTGCCTTTTCTTGTGAATTAGGCCCCCAAAAAAATATATAAATATTTTTTCGTTGAAAAAGACGGTTTAATTTTTTTCCCGCACACCAGCCCAAAAAAAACGCTTTAAATTTAACCCCCGGAAATGAAAATTTTCGGGCCCAAAAAATTTAGCCCCCCAAACTATTTCACGGGTTTCAATTGCGTGTTTTCTAAAAAACCACACAACAAGAGAAACAGTTGAAAATTTTCCTTTTCTTGTGAAAATTTTTGGGTACCAAAAAAATATAATATATTTTGGCGTTTAAAAAGAAGTTTATTTTTGCACACACCACGAAAACAACGCTTAATTTAAACCCCTGGATGTAAATTGCGCCCCAAAAAATTGAGCCGCAAAAAACAATTTGCGTGTTACCCAATTTTCGTGTTTTCTACGGGCCCCACAACAAGAATACAGTTTTAAAATTTTCCTTTGCTTGAAATAATTTGGGTACCCCAAAAAAAATATAAAAAAAAAAATAATATTTTGGCGTTTTTTTAAAAAAACGGTTTTTTTTTTGGGCCCCGCCCCACCAAACAAAACAACGCTTTTAAATTTAAACCCCGGAAAGTAAATTTCCCAAAAATTGGGGCCGCAACCAAAAATAGTACGTGTTACAATTTCGTTTTTTCTTTTACGCCAACCAACCCAAAAAGAAATACAGTTTTAAATTTGCCTTTTCTTGTTTAATTAGGCTACCCAAAAAAAAAATATTAAAAAATTTGGGTTGAAAAAAAGGTTTTTAAAAAAAATTTTGGGCAGCACACCAGCAAAACAACGCCTTTAAAAAAACCCCCCGGATGTAAAATTTTCCCAAAGAATTGAGCCCAAAAAACTAGTTTAAAAAAGGTTAAAAATTGCATGTTTTTTTTACGCCAAACAACAAGAATAAAATTTTTTAATTTGCCTTTGCTTGTTTAATTAGGCTACCCAAAAAAAAATAAAATTAAAATTTGGCGTTGAAAAAAAAACGGGGTTTTTTTTGGGCCAGCCCCAACCCAAAAACCCGCAAAACAACGCTTAAATTAAAACCCCTGGTGTAAATTTCGCAAAAGAATTCAGCAGCCAAAAAAGAAAATGGTATTTGTATTGTAAAAAAAAGCTGTTTTTTTTTTAAAAGAATAAAAACAGGGAAATGGCTTAGATTTCCCCCTTGGATATTGAAAAGTAAAAGCAGCTGCCGTGGAGCACAAAAGGAATTTTAGATCCAAAATACCCCCAAAAAATCAGGAAAAAAAGCAAAAATTCAGAGAAACAGTCCCTCTGAACAAACCCGAGAAAACCCCACAAAATCCTTTTATAAAAAAACATTCTTCAAGAAAACGCTATCACCCCCGCCAAAAGCACCCTTTCCCGTCAGTAAAAGGAAGGAGGTGAGCTCCCCCGCCCGGGGCGCTCGGTCTTATATATGCGGTGACCCTCCAGAATCCCGCCCTTTTCTTTATTGGCTTCATCTCGGGCCCCTGTTTATGCAGGGTAAGCCCTTTTTCCTCCCAGAGTGCTTTGCCCCCTGAACCCAAAGTGCTCGCAAACCATTTTTTCAATCAAAACACACTTTTTAATCCTTTCCCCCAAGTACCCCAAAATTTTGACTTCGGGCCCAACCGAAGTTTTCCCCCAAAAAATTCCCAAACGAATTCCCCTTCGTTTTGAATCAATTCGCCCCTCTCTACTCATGGGCACTTTCCAACTTTTTCACTTCCAAAAAAGCAACAAAAAATAAGGCACATAACTTCGATCCCATGGGCCTGGGGCCCTTTCAACTTATACCGTTTTGGTTTAGTTCAATTTAAGGGGTTAGAAACAGTATGAGGAATATTAATAACTCATGCCCCCCCTATTCCCGAAAAATCAAATCGAATAGCCACAAAGTCAAGGGAAATTTTTTTTTTAAAACGGGACTACATTTTTAAAATGATGAAATTGATAAAAAAAAATATATGTTTTATATTTAAAAGTAAAAAACAATAAAAACCCGATTTGTTTTACCCCCCCAAAAAAAAACAAACAACTAAAGTTTTTTCCGAAATAGCACAGAGACTCCCCAAAAATTTTTTAAAAAAGGTAAAAATAAAACCCTTTTTTATTGGGAGAAGTTACACGTTACACTTCATGGAAAAACAGGGAAAAGGGGGGTTTAAAAAAGCATGTGTTTTTTTTTTTTTTTTTCCCTTTCCTTTTTTTTAAAACTTTATTTTTCACAAAAGGGTTGTGCCAAAAGGCATGTGGCTTTTTTTTTTATTTTAAAATAACCCTGTGGAAAAAACCGGGCCCGGTTTTTAAAAAACTAAAATGCGTAATACTGTGCATATATTTGTAAATACATTATTAAAAACAATATTTGACAACTGCTTGTCTAAAAGGTGAAAGTTTCCCAAAAAGATATAAAAATTTTAACATTTAAAAAAAAAATAGAAAGGGAAACAAACTGCGGGAGAAAAGAAATCAGATGTTAAAAAAGGGAATTTTTGGTGGCATAGTTTAATTTAGCCAATAGTTGTAGCATAATAAGTAATTTGTAAAGGGACAGATTATATCGGGGAATTTTTAAATTTTTTTTGCTGCTTGTAGAAATATGGAAAAAAAATAGCAATAGGGGAAAAAAAAAATTTTAGATTGGGAAAAATAGAGGGGGGTCGCAAAAAATCTTTAAAAAATGTGCACTTTTGGGAAAAGTGGCCTTTTCTATAAAAGCTCGTAGGTTAAAAGGGAGAGAGTGAACCATGGAAAAAGTTTTTGGGTTTTTAAAAAGGAAAAAAAAAATTGGGCCCCATAAACTGCATAATAATACAAAGGGCAAAATTAAATTTTACAAGTTTTGGTTACTTCAAATTTTTGCCCTAGGGGGAAAATTTAAAATTTTTTTTTGTAAAATCCAAACTTTTTTTTTTTTACATAAAGCGACCCTAACTTTCGGAACGGTTTACCGGAAAAATGGTTTTATAGGAGTAAATTTTTATTTGGAAAGGGTTTAAATATAATGTTTTAAAAAAAAAAAAAAACTATAATGTTTTTCAAAAAATAATCATTTTGTGTAGTTTTTGGATGGTTTGCCCAATATACTGGAGATAGCAGGGGCATTCAAGTAAAGATATGATATATTCACTGTGGCAGTTAAATGTAAATTTAATCTCAAAGGATTCTTTTGTTTTAGAGGAGTTAAAGGATTTTTTTTTTTATGTGTGATATTTGGGCATGTTAAGCAGCAGTTCTTCCCACATCTTAAGCTGCCTTCAGGATTGGGTGAGATGTTTCTATTTTTTTCCTATATAGTTGGTGTGTAAATGGGTTTTGAAGTTAATAACATTATTCAAAAACTCTAAATTTAAACAATTATTGTTTAAATAAGAATTGCTTTAATATTAGAGAAGTAGAAGTCAACTTTTATAGAAATAAATTGATCACAGATTGTCTGGCGGAAGTCCCAGCAATGCAGTAAGTGGGCAATACTTCTGTTGGGGACATACAACCCTTTAGTGGGAGAGAAAAGTTGCTATCTGACCTGGTTGATTAATCAGTGACTCTGAATGGCCTAAGTAAAATAGGTTTTGTAAGGGAGTCAACTCTGGTGCTGCCATAGCTCCAGTCACTTCATCATTCCAGGCATGGCATCAGTTCTGGTCAATGTCATATTGTTAGTGACATCGACTGGAATCGATGCCACACTTGGAACAACAAGGTGAATTCAGACTAGAAGTTAGACACTAGTGTTGTGCGATTTTTATCGTCACAGTTGAATTCGGCACAGTTTTTATGTTGATCGAAATTTTTAGATCATGCGATAATTTAGGTTAAAATCTTTGCATCATCTATTAATATCGCGCCATTTTCGGAGTTTCCTGTCATTTTGGCGGCCAGCAAATCAGCTTACAGAATAGAGCAGGGTGAGATGTGTGTGCGACGTCATGACTGGGATGTGTATGGTTGCGATTGGCTGGAAAAACACATGCCCCTCGTTTTACATAGAAAAAGCCCTTCCTGTTCATGATCAGTGTCTCTCAGCGTCTCAGAGCAGTAGGACGTGCGCTCTGCCTGTGTCCAAACAGCTCAGCGAAATTATTCTATTTCTTCACAGAGAAAGCTCTACTGTTAGCTGTGATCCTTACAACTTAGTTAGATCAGGATTGGAAGATTTTATGTAGTTAGGTAGAGAATTTTAAAGGCATCTACCGCTGAAAAAGTCACAGGGGGGGACGGATGGGGGGGGGGGTGGGCGAACACAGAGAAGCTCTATAAAGAATACGGATATAGTTCACCAAGACTTAGTGTAACATGCACTACAATAGCTTTTATTATTAACAGTTTTCTATTGAAATATTTCCTGGATATTGGGCACCTGAACTTTATTAGGATACAAATCTTTTCTAGAAAACCTGCAGGTCTCTTTGTTAGGTGCAAAACCCACTTTTATTATCAGTATACATTTCAGATAGGTGTTCTTTTTCAATTTTGCCCATTCCAGCTTTGTTGATATAGCCACCTTGCAGTTAAATTAGAATCCAGCAATTTTGTAGTCGCACGGGTTTTGATAGGTGCCAAAAAAACCTTTTATTATCCGAATACATTTCAGATACGTGTTTTTTTCACTTTGGCGCAGTAGAGCTTTGTTCATTGAGGCACCTTGCATTTAAATGTGAATACAAACAATTTTGTAGTCACCACAGGTGAATTGAAAGGTGCCAAAAATACTTTTATTATCCGAATACATTTCAGATTTCGTGTTTTTTTTTACTTTGGTCAGTCAAGCTTTGTTGATAGATCTACTTTGCAGTTAAATTTGAATCCAGCAACTTTGTAGTCACCACAGGTTGATAGGTGCCAAAAAATACCTTTTATTATCAGTAAACATTTCAGATTCGTGTTTTTTCACTTTGGCGCAGGCATCTGTGTTGATAGAGCCACCTTGCAGTTACATTTGAATCCAGCACAACTTTGTATTCACCACAGGGGTCAGAAACAGGAATAGGTTTGGACACTGTTAAAAGGACACATATTGCAAAATGACTTGTTTTGCAAGGGTCTTTTAACATAGCTAGCAATCCCTGTATTGAGACAACCCCTTTAATCAATTAAAAAGAGAAACAAAGGACATGGGGGGATTCCATCCTATTTTAAAAATGTGTTTTCTAGAATTAAACTACTAAAAAACTTGCATGTACAAAATAGCTGGTAAAAAAATTAAAAGTCACTAAAATTCCTGAAAAGGGTTTTCTCATCACTGGCTTTCGCAGACTTGAGCTGTTGATCTCTCTTCAGAACCAGGGTCGTGTCTCTCCCCCCAGTAGCCATGTCTTCCCTCACTGAAAACTGGTGTCATCATCATTCTGCGTGAGCAGTGAAAGGGAAAGGATGTTATAGCTCTGCAGAACTCCTGCAATGGTCAGTTCTTATGTCTGCAGAGCTGTCACCTCCCTGTTTTAAGAAGAACATCTGCATTGCTGTAAGCAGTTATATATACAGTCTGAACTGATGAAACTAATGTGAGGAATGGATTCTACTCCCCATTTTGTTATCAGGCAGGAGGTAGAGGGGAAAAGAGTGTATAAAGCTGTGTTATATGGCGGGAGAGTGAATCTAGCAGCTACAGACTCAGTAATTGCCCAGATCACTCACACAGGGCTGGAAGGTGAGCACAGAGAAGCTCAAAGAGCCTTTATTATACAGACACAGTCAGTATAGAAAGCTGAGGCACTTAGTTTCACTTTCAATTTACACAGCTCAGAGGGGAGCAAGCACAGAGGGCAGGCAGCCAATCACAGCACAGGGGGCAGGTCCCTTCCAGGGCGCATGTCCCAACAGGGCTGAATGAAATACAAGGCAGCCAATCACAGAAAAGGGGCATGACCCAACGAATTGCTGCAGAAATAGCTATAGATGCACAGATTAGCTCATATCTTATATACTAAGTGCTTATTTTTACTGTCCCCGTCAATACAGATATGATCTTTGTAGCGAGAAAACCCCTTTAATCCAATAAAACCTTCTTAAGGTTAGTTATAGCATTACAGTTAGGCTATGTCTCCACTACAACAAAAAATGTCAGTTTTTTTAGCGTTTTTCGTGTTCTAAAAACACTAAAAAAAGACTGAAAACAGCCTCCAAAGACTTCTACAGTAAAAATGTCCTGCTGTCTCCATATAGCATCTTTTTTTCTGCTTGTTTTTGTTGCTGATCGTTTTTTTGAAACATGTTGCAAAAACGACTGAGCAGGGCAGAAAACATTGGTTTTTCAGCGTCTTTCATTTTTGTTACAATGCTGTGCCTTTCTGCAAAAAAAAGAACACTTAAAAACACGCCAAAAAACCTGCCAAAAAACAGATGTTTTTTCAGCTGCTTTTGACAGGCAGTGGACAACAAACTTAGTTTTATGAACTGTTTTAGCATTTGGTTTTCTTGTTGTTTTTTGTCCACTGCAGTGTAGATATAGCCTTAGAGTTAGAGCTCGAGAAAACATTAAGGATCAGGATGTCTTGAGCCCCTATTTTTTTATAAGTTTAGTCAAACCAGTTTGACAAATTGATTATTTAAAGCATTGTGTACAAAATAATGCACACATTTTAATTTCATGTATTGTCAAAGGGAACATAAACTATCTACAATTATGATTGTGTAAAAGAAAAAGAAAAGGAGAAATAAAGTGAGAACTATTTTTTTTAAATCTTTAACCAGGCATTGATGTATTGTGTATTTGGCTTATGTAAAGCGTGCTTCTCTGTGAGATTCTCAGGTGTTTTGGTTTTTACTGGCAATGCCGATAGTAATTGTAATAATATGTGGCTGGAAAAGCATTGCTGGGACTGAATTAGTTTGGCACTTTTAGAGCTAACATATAAAGTATCACATAGTACATAAATATAATTAAAAAGGCCATTAACTTTTTACATAAAACAACAAGTGTTTAATGAAACTGTTTTTTTCTCATGAATTAAAACAGTTTTTCTTCCTACTCACAATTTTCTGGTATTACACTTTAAATCCCTGCACATCCCATGTGGATATTTTACAGAGAATGTTCACTGAAGTATCACAACCCAGCTAATTTTAACCAGTACCTTAGCTGGACATTTGTTGTAAGAAAAATGCAGCACAAAGTTTAATTTCAGTTATGCATGTAAAATCCAGCAGCATATTTTACATTGTTTCTAAGAAAATAGAACAAGGTTCTTTTTTCCTTTTTTTTTACTTAAAAAACAAAGCAAGGTTTGAGGACTATATAGAATTTAGCCATCCATGTGTCATTGTTCCAATGTGCCCAAGAGAAAAGCAGAAACTTAGAAGAGTGATAGCAGAAAAAGACCACATGGTCCATTTAGTCAGCCATTACATTGTTGAGTTTTAGTTTTTATCATATGACAAATGTCACAGCTCATGCCACGGCCCCAGCCTGGGACCATGGAGTTGTCGGTGCCCCTGCTTCTGTCACAGCTGTGACTCTCTGTGTGGTGGTCGCGGCGGCTTGCGCACCTGTACTGACCACAGTTCCCCCAGCAAATCATGCTCACCTGTTCTCCCTCTTGCTCCCGCCCATGATCCTGTGCACATCTATCTTCTGTGGCTTCCTCTGCACACACGCGGGTCTCCTTGGGCGCGTGCGTGGCTGTCTTATGTAGTTTAAATGGACAGTGTCCCAATAACCCGGCCAATGACCTGTGACCCCTTGTGTTAAAAGCAACTTCCTGCCTCAGTATCAGTTTGTTGATGTCCCTGACCCCTGTCTGCTGTGTAGCTACTGCTAGTTCAGAATACCTGTGTTACCTAGTACCATTACTGTTGTTCCTGCTGCTGCTGCCCCAGTCCGCTAATCTATTGCTGTTATCCTGCCACAGTACCGGCCCGTTACCTGCCTGGGACCTGTTCCCCACCTACGGCTACACCTGCTGTGTCCAGTCACCTCTGCCTGTACTGGGTGTTTCTTGTACCATGTCAGCTGTCACTATGGGTAGCCTCGTTAGGGGTAGCCAGCTGGAGGTTCCCCTCAGCGAATTACTTCCAGCCTTGCAGCAGGATCCAATGAAGTCCAGGGGCCCATTAGAATCCCCTCCCTGGTGTGGTTCCCATATATACCATCCTTGCCCGCGGTGATCAAAGAGGATCCACCACCAATACTTGGTGTTCTACTCCTCTAGAATATGACAATAAATATATGTTTATCACAAAGATGTTTAAAATCAACTACCAATGAATTTTCAACCAAATCTGCTGGAATGTTTGTTGCAAGCATCTACTATTTTTTTTTTTATAATATGTCCCCATATCCTCGTGCTTAGTTTTTAATTAGAGACATTTCCCTCTTGAACATTATTTAAACTTTTAATGTATTTAAAGTTTTCCTTCAAATCCAATTTTACCTCCTATACAAACTAAGGGCAATATCTATGAATTCCCCTTAAAACCCCTTTTTTTTTAAATCGATATTCAGTTCTGTAATGTAGAACAGGTTAGACCAAACTTGGCGCAATGTGTGCCCAACACATTTAAATGCACCAAAATTTTGTGTGAAACTGCCATACAAAGTTTGGCGTATAACACTTTCAATCATACTGCGAATTACACTTTTTTAATACTAGACCTAAAACTGAAAAGCCCTCACGGGCGGGGGACCTCTCTCCTTTTGTACCAGTTTCATTATAATTTTTTCACCTTTGACTTTTTTTGACCCATGTTTTGTATGAAAAACCCGAATGTACAGCGCTCTGGAACCAAGGGCCTCAAAAAAAAATAAAATAATAAAAAAATAAAAATCTATTTACAGCTGGGGTGCGGGGCCAAATTACAAAAATGGGGGCATTTTGGGAAATTTAAGATGTCATTCCTTCTTTGAGTCTTTTTTGATAAGTTTTACATTTTTGCAACCCATATTAGTACTTCTTTTGTTCTATTTGAATAAAGTAGAAAAATGTTTTTTAAATCTACTTTATAGAACGCAACAGTTGACAAACAGACACTAAGCTGTCTACAAGATATTGAAGAAAAAATTACCCTCAATGCCCTCCTCCCTTTTTTTATTTCAACCAGTTTTGTTCTTACATCCCCACCCCTGATACTTTGGGCAATGGAGAGGGGGTCACCATGGTCACTTTGACAAGTCTGAGGTTATGGAGCCAAGCTGAGATTCATTGTGTGTTTTGACATTTTTTTCATTCCCATTCCAGACAGCAGTACCTTTTCAGCTATTTGCTATAGAAGTTCTTCTTTGGAATTAGGCCAAACAGGCTAGTTTTCACTCCTGTCACAGTCTGGCTTACCGGAGACAGGAGGTGGACCTGCTTGGTCACTGTCAGGAGTTGGCTAACCTATGCCGGAAAACAGAGTGTAACAAGCCTGCTGTTTTTCACCATGGCTCTCCGCAAAGCAGGGTGGACTTGGCTTCAGGGAACTCCCAGGTCACTGCCCCCAACATAGCTCCTCGAGTTTAACAACTGATGTGAAGAGTAGCGTGGTTCAGAAGAGTGATGCAGAAACATAGTCAGGAACAGGCAAACGGTCAGACTGGCAGTGTACAAGCTAGGTCAAGTTAAGACAAGAAGTCAGCGCAGGTGCCAGACATTGGACATCAGATCTCGGATGAGGAATGGGTCTATTTGTCGGGTAATGTTCATTCACAAAATACCCATGTATGGACCACTGAATATCCCTTTGCCACTTCATAATCAAAAAGTCAGTGTATGGTGCACAATGTCAGTTACACATTATAGACCCCATTTTCTTCAATATCACTGTGAACATCAATGTGCACCTGGACATTTTTGAACAACAACAGAATTATTGGGAGCAAATGGAAGGTTACGCCCAGCAAAATGTAGCAATGTGTCACACTTTGGCAAGGAGCACGGAAATAATTGAGTCCTTTTTTGTCAACGTGTTGATTTCAAAGGGGCTTTTGGCTCCCAGGATTGTTGGATCTGACAGCACCAGACATTTTCCTTTGAGGTATGCTCAAAGGAATTGCCAATCCGAACAAGCTTTCACTGTTGAAAATTTAAAGGTAAGAATTCAATTTGAAATTGCTCCTGTTACTTATGAAATGCTTACTGATACTTTTAGGAACATGAACTACCATGTAAAAATGTGTCTGGCAGAAAATGGAGATCACTTCCAGCAATGTATTGCAATCAATTACACATATATTCAATTGTGTAGCATATTATTTTATAGTTCAGATTGCTTCATCCTAATGGGATTTACAACAGAATATTTCCCTGTACATTCTCCGGTGTCTACAGTAGAGGCATAATTTCAATTTTTTTTTTTTAAAAAAGCCAAATAAAGAATCACAAAAACATATGTTTATAGTTAAAACCTTGTTAAATAATATGTTATTTCCTAGTGATAGATTTCTTTGAAATCCTTTCATAAGTATGTGGCAAACTTTAATTTAATGTTGATAGTTAATTTTTTATACATTTAGGGGCGTGTATGAACTTGTCACCAACTCCCCAGATCTACCTCTGTTTTTAAGTGTATGATCCGACAGTATGTATGATTGTGTCTCACAGTACTTAACAAATCTGTTCCATTCTATGTCCAAAGTAGTCTCAGCCAACGCACTTTGAAACAAGTATAGATTTCTATGACAGCTTTGCACCGAACTTTGGCGCATTGTATGAATTTGGCAAAACCCTTCCCTCTCCCCCACATGCATCTTTGGCGCATTCAAAAGTGTCAAGTCTGGGCAGATTGTGCCAAGTTTTGGCATGCGTTGGTTCATACATCTATAGAACAGGGCTATGACAGTTTGTTTGGCTCAAAGTAAAAAAAAAATGATGCAGCCCATTCACACGTCACCCATAATCTCTTAATGCTAAAGATATCATTGCAAATGTTCTACTTGTTAAGTTAAATATAATTAGAAATGTGTCTGTAAAAATGTATTTATTTTGGATTATTCCATCAAACCATTTTCCAATTAAATAAGTTTAAAACATTTAAAAAAAAAACATTTGGCATTCAACATTTTAAACTGTGTTTTACTGTAAAATATTTATTACATTCAGATTAACTTTTTAATGTGGTATAAGAACAATTATTATTCATACATAAATAAATAACTAATTTAAAAGAAGTATTTTTAGAATTATTTTTTGAATCTGCTTATGTGATCCTAATAATAATAATAATAATCTTTATTTATATAGCGCCACATATTCCGCAGCAATTAACAATTTCGAGGTTACAAGTACAGACAAAACCAAAACATTACATAGTAAAAAGCTACTTACGGATGAGACACAAGGTGTGAGAGTCCTCCTTGCAAGAGCTTACAATCTATTAGGATGTATGGATGAGACGAAAGGGGAGAAGTGCTAGGTTTAAAATGGTCCAGTCATGCTTCATGAATATGGGGTGGATTACATAAAAACTGGATGAATCTGCCATCCAGACCATACAGCTATCTACAGATAAGTGCCAAAGTGTAGTGAATGACAGAAATGGGTGTGATAGAATTTAGCATTTAGGAGTCATGGTAGGCCAGACTGAGAAGATGTATTCTCAGGGCACTCTTAAAACTATGAGGGTTATGTGTGTGCCTGATCGCCCACGGTATCATGTTCCAGAGAACTGGTGTAGTACATGTGAAATCTTGAAGACAGGCATGGGAGGTTCAGAAGATTGATAAATGTAATCTGATATTAGCAGCAGATTGGACAGACAGGGTAGAGTGGTAGACAGAGTTGAGGGAGGTGATGTAGGGGGGTGCAGCACTATGAAGAGCTTTATGGGTGATTAGTTTATGTTGTATTCTGTACTGAATGGGCAACCATTGCAGTGCCTGAAACAGGATTGGAGAGGGGAGAGTTTGCAGAGAGGGAGACCGATAAGCAGGGAGTTACAGTAGTCAAGACGAGAAAGAATGAGAACAGTAGTGAGAGTTTGTGTTGTTTCCACAGTGAGAAAAAGACAGATTTTGGAGATGTTCTTGAGCTTTAGGTGACAGGAACGGGCATGGGATTGGATATAGGGAGTGAAGTACAGCTCACAATCTAGTATTTCTCCAAGATAGCAGACATGCTGACAAGGAGTTATGGTACTGTCACACACTGAAACAGAAGTAGCAGGGTGGGCTTGGTTAGTAGATGGCAAAAAGACAAGAAGTTCAGTTTTAGTGAGGTTTAGTTTAAGACAGAGGGAGAACATGATCTCAGAGACAGCAGACAGTCACTGGTGTTTTGTAGGAGAGCAAGAGTGATGTCATAGGAAGAGATTATAGTTGAGTGTCATTTGTGATCTATGGTGTTAAATGCTGCAGAAAGATCCAGGAGAAGCAACAATAAATAGTTACCCTGAGATTTAGCAGTGAGGAGATCATTAGAGACTTTAGTTAGAGCGGTTTCTGTAGAGTGTAAAATGCGGAAACCTGATTGCAGGGGATCGAGAAGAGTGTTAGCAGAGAGACAGATTATTAGGCGAGAGAAGACCAATCATTCCAGGAGTTTAGAGATGAAGGGAAGGTTATAGACTGGTCGGTAATTAGCTGCACCGGAGGAGTCCAGAGTGGGCTTTTCCAGTAAAGGGGTTATAAGGGAAGCAGTGTCAGATTGTTGGAGCCATGTTTCTGTGAGAGATAGCAGTTTGAAGGAGTTAGAGTCTGGACTCTACCATTACCTAATGTGAGAAATTTCTTAGAGGTTACTTTGGGTTCTTTTATGATCTCAAGGATTATTATTTGCCTTGATCTTTTGTGTTACATTTGTTAGAGGGTAATAATGATCCTGACCATGGATTGGTGGAAACTTGGTGCAAACTTGGTTTTGTGAGATTTGTCAACAACAACTTTTCTTCTGAGATCTTCAGAAATAATCTTTATTCATAGTTTGGTACACTTCTACAGACCTGTTGGGAAGGTCTGACTTTGCTAGATTCCTGTTCTTTAAATAAATTCATACTCACACCTGATTGGTATCCCATTAATCAAAAACACCTGACTCTAATTTCAATTTTAAATTATCTCCTTGCCCTAAAGGTTTACATACTTTTGTCATGTATGTGATATTGCATCATTTTTAAAATGAATGACCAATTCTGATATTTGTGATTCCTATGTTTGATTTGGCTCTCTTTGTCTACTTTAAGGACTTTAGTGAAAATTTTATACATTTTAGGTCAAATATATGTATAAACACAGAACACTCTGAAGGGTTTAGAAATGTTTAAACCTCATACCTTAATGTCTATATATGTATATAGGTTGATGTATGTTAATACCTAATTTCTGACTAATTTAAGGTGTTGATATAAATCAAACCTGGATCTTCTCTTCATACCACAGAACAATATAATGCTCACTATATGGCTATCTTGTTCTGTGGGGCCACTGTCTTGTTCTGTGGTGTAAAGAGTAGATCCATATTTGATTTACATTAACACCTTAGAATTAGTCAGAAATAAGATATTTTCTATGGGGCAGTGTTGTGAGCATGCTGTGTGATGTGCAGAGGTAACTGTGCAATGAGAGGAAGTAGTATTTTTACAACATTTTTTGTTATCTGTTTAAAGCTATATATTTGAGGTATTAACTTTTGTCTTAAACCTGCCCTTCCATGATAATGAGATGGCAGTTTACTCATATCTCAGTTTACATTTCACAAGCTAAAACGTGATTTTTACAAAACATAATTAAATTAAATTATTCTGAATCCTCAGTGGTCAGAGTAAAAACTACAATTTTTACCATAGATTTACTTATAGACAAAGCAGTAATGAAATGAATAATTTCATCTATTAGAGCAGGAGTCCATTTGTGACTAGAAAGTCAGGCATCAATCCCAGAATAGTGTAAGACACCCATGCAAGGCCTATTCTATAGAATCATACAAACAAAATGCTGTAGAATAAGGCTTTAAAGGATGCTATAAAAATGTGTGTTGTTGCAAGAGTTTAGGTGGGATCATTATTGCTCAAAATGGAGCAAAGCCCAACCAATGGCCTGTAGGATATTAATTATTATTAGTATCACCAGGGAAGGGAACTCTGGAAAGGAGAGGCAGAAGACATAGACACTTGAGTGGTCTAATTGCACTCTAGAGGGCTCTAGAGGGCATGATCCTAGAAATCCCTTTTTAATTGCATAAAACACAAAATCTGGGTTCAGCCCAATTGATAATTGACACATCATAATGTAAACATATTAAGTAGTTAGATCGTTCTTGCTCAATAATATAGCAGAATATCAGTAGCCATTCAAATTAAAGATAGAGAGAGAGAGAGAGAGAGAGAGAGAGAGAGAGAGATGCATATCATATATCAGCATTAGATTTAACCAAGCTTTAGTGCTAGCTCATCTAATAATCAATATATTGACACTTACTTGCAGCTCGTGGTCTTGTGATTTCTTCTAAAGTCTTAAAATAACTTGGTGAATGTTTATCTAGAGGGGATTTTTTTTTGAATTTTGGTTTTGTAAGTGAAGTACCTATTCTTCTCTTGTCTGGTTTCTGGTAAAACAATTCTAAATGTATACTAAGACCAGTCCTTTATGTCTGTTTCTTCATCCTGTGTGCTAGCTCAGCAAAACCATTTCTTCGTATCAAAATAGAAAAATACTTCTTAAAAGTTGAAACAAATACAGAATAGCAATATGGTTCAATAAGGAGTAGCTTTTACAGGATTTGTCCTCAATTAAACCATAATTTCCACCACAGATGTTGTAGATTATTTACTGTGCTTATGCATTTAGGTGATATATTTTGTATTGTCACATATTTTGTTACATCATATTATTTACCATTAGATTGACGGTTGAAAGTTACATAGTTAGTACAACTGAAAAAAGATGTGGATAAAAGAAGGGTGAAAGGAAATTTTAAAGCTTTGTTTCCCCTACTGATGAAGAACTTGGAACCTATACGGCAAGAATAAATCTTCCCTAAAGGAATATTTCATTACTGATCCTAAAATTGGCATCAAATTGGATCTACATTCTAACAGATGAAGAAGTATTAATATAACATTAATATTATACAGTATAAGAAGTTATCTGAGCTTTTCTTGAAAAACTCAACTGTTACTGTTGTGACCAGCTCCTGGCACAACTATTCCACCGATTTGTGCTCCTCCTGGTAAAAAAGTCTTTTCTCTTCTGGATATAGAATCATTTTTTCTCCAAATGGAGGGAGTGCCCCCTTGTCTTTTCATCATACTTTTTCTAGGGGCCTTTTATATATTCATATACAAAGGACATGTATTATTTTTCAAACTAACTATGTAAGTGTTTCTGTTTAATATATTAGCAGTTCTGCTAATAAAGTTGTACACATGTCACGGGTGGCACCACGTCCCGGTCCGCGGGTCACGGGCGCACCCGTGTTTCCTTCTCCAGGCGCTGGGTGGGGACGGGTGGCGCCGCTGATCCTGCTACAGGCTGCGGGCGCACCCGTCCCATCCGCTCACCTTACCACGATCCTGTCCGGCGCTCTCCCCCTGCCGGCCGGAATGCGCACGCGCGCACTAGGGGGCTTGTTCATGTGAATTTAAAAGGACAGCGCGGCGGTAATTAGTTAATTGCCGAGTGCTGACCCTATATAGTGTATGTTTCCATGTCACTTCCCTGCTGGATCTTTGTTGCCTCCGTGCCCTAGACAAAGCATTCCTGTGTGTTTCCTACCTTGCCGTGCATTCTGACCTCTGCCTACGTTTATCGAACT